>ML387093.1:0-11030 GCA_005239525.1 Nicotiana knightiana | reverse complement strand
CACAAAAAAACAATATGTGGCAGCACCACCAAACCAAACCAAATGACTAATAGTCAAATTGGCTTAGGTAGCAACATGCCATAATACCTTCAAAGACACTCCCACCTATTACACTTTGTATAAATATTAGTATCTTAACATAATAGAGAGGTTAGCACGTTTCAAGCTTTCGAAAAAAGCTTCAGAACGTTAGAAACAAGGATATATATTAGCACTTTCAGAATATATATTAGCACTTTTCTTGTCTTGAAAACAAGGATTAACATAACGTTAGAAACGTTATATTCAAGCCCACAAGATGTTAAGCAACAAGACTTTTGCAATCAAATTCTCCAACAAGAATATTATATAGAGTTTTCCCTACCCAGATATGTTAAGGTCACCACTTCTTTCTTTTGGCATGATCTAAATTATACAGAAGAAACGAGCAAACGCACAACTTTCATAAATTTCTCTATTCATAGAAAGACTAGGGGTGTTTATATTCTTGATTTCCCATGTGAATTATTATTATCTTCTGTTCATGGATCTCAGAATAATATGCAGTTAAAAAAGTTTATCCGGAAGGAATATTGAGATTATTACGTATTTTTCATGCATTTCACTCATTTATACATGTGCATTGACATATGACCAGATGGCGTTATATATGTGTATATATGTAAATATATGTATATGGGATATAGGAAAAGGTTACGACATTATATACGCGCCACCACCTGATCAGCTGGTATATGTTGATGATGTTGCCCACAGTGGCCGAGACGATATGATGGGATGCTCTCAGAGGCTTGATAATATTATGTACACCTATACCTATGCATGATACAACATTTATATGCACGTACATGACATTATAAATGTTTCAGGATTTATAAAGTTATTTAGATTTACAGATAGATTTCTTTGTTCCATATTTCATCTATGTCTCTTATGTACCGATTTTCATGCCTTACATACTCGGTACACTATTCGTACTGATGCCCTATTTCACGGGGCCTGCGTTTCATGCCCGCAGGTGCAGGTAGGCAAGTCGACAGTCCCCTTCTTAAGATCCTTGATCAGCGAGAGTTGGCGTGCTCCACTTGATCCGGAACTGTTTTTGATTTTGGTATGATATGTTTGTATACGTATGGGTATGACGTGGCTCAATCCCGTCTTTATACAGTTATCTTTCTATTAGAGGTCTGTAGACAGTTATGTACAGTTGAATAGTATGTGGCCTTGTCGGCTTTCAGTTTTGGGGTGTATAGTTGTCTATAGCAGCCTTACCGGCTCGCCCACTGTATTCTGCATGTATACGTACATATGCCTTTTTGGCAGGTTTCCTTCATGTATGTTATTTTCGTAACTCAGCAGATTTTATTCAGGTTTATATCTTAGACGCATGCTTAGGGGTGTTTGACAGGTAGGATTCGGGCACCCGTCGCGGTCCATCGGTTTGGGTCGTGACAAAAGTGGTATCAGAGCAGTTCTGTCCTAGGGTTGTCTACAGATCGTGTCTAGTAGAGTCTTGTTTATAGGTGTGTTGTGTACCACACTTATAAACGAAGGCTACAGGACATATAGGATGTTATCCTTTTTTTTTTTTGTCTTAGATCGTGCGATATAAGAATTCATGTTCCTAACGATATGCTATATTTTCAGCGATGCCTCCAAAGACTACAGTCGCCCAGAAAGGAAAGTCTGTGGCTGGTGAAACTACTAGTCGAGCGCCACGAGTTACCATGGCTCGGGGAAAGTCTCATAGTGAGATTCCGTCTCAGACTTCACATACCCTGCCCTTTTCAAAAGAGTTTCGAGGGGCACCAGCTCCAGCTACTGCCCCTGTACGTCCAGCTCCTCAGCCGGATGCACCGGGTCAGGAGATGAGAGATGTTATTCAGCTATTAACCCGATTAGTAGCCGTGCAGGCTCGCGTCAGGAAGTAAGTATTGGTCATGCAGATAGGTCTGTCAGTGTGAAGGTTCGTGACTTCATTAATTTAGAACCTCCGGTATTCACGGGGGCAGATCCAAATGAGGACCCTCAGGTATTTATTGATAGAATGCAGAGGACGTTAAGGGTAATGAAGGCCACTGCGACTGAGTCAGTTAAGCTAGCTTCCTATAGACTCCGAGATGTTGCAGTTAATTAGTACGAGTCTTGGGAATTATCCAGAGATGAGGATGCCCCTCCAGCAGTATGGCAGGAGTTTACAGAAGCTTTTCTTCGTCATTATCTGCCACCAGAGCTTAGACATGCCAGAGTTGATAGGTTATATACCCTTCGGTAGGGTAACATGAGTGTTCGGGAGTACATTCTTCAGTTTGATTCGTTGGCTAGGTATACACCCACTATTGTGTCTAAGATGGAAGATCGGGTTCACCGGTTCGTGATAGGATTAGATCCTTACTTGCTTAACGATTGGATGTCGGTCTCTCTTCAGCCAGGCATGGATATTTCTCGTATTCAGGCATATGCTAAGGGCATAGAGGAGCATAAGCAGAAACAGAGGGATGATCGTGAGCATGATAGGGCCATGAATAAGAGGGCGAGGTCTTCGGGTCCTTCTGGTGAGTTTTGAGGTGGTCAAAGGCAACAGTACCCGAGGTATCCAACCCAGCCATCGGCTAGCGCGCCCCCTCAGTTTGGCGGTAAGAGATTTGATCGTTCTACATATTCAGGGTCTGGTCAGAATTTCAGGGCCTCAGGTTCTCAGTATAGCGGCGAGTCAAGTCAGATGAGGTCTCCCTTGCCACGATGTGCTCAATGTGGTAAGCAGCATACCGGGTAGTGTCGTATGGAATTAGGTGTTTGTTATACTTGTGGTTATCCGGGCCACGTTATGAAGGATTATCTGATGAGAGGTGATGCAAGCGTAGCTCAGCCAGCGGGATCTGTAGTTGGTTCGTCATCATCAGTACTCCCCCCAGGGCAAGGTCCACAAGTACCAATGAGTCGTGGTAGAGGCAGAGGCGGAGCATCTAGCTCGAGAAGTCCTCAGAATCGCATTTATGCGTTGGCAGGATGACAGGACCAGAAGTCATCGCCTGATGTTGTTACAGGTATATTATCAGTCTCCTCATATGATGCATATGCACTGATTGACCCAGGTTCCACCTTATCATACGTTACCTTGTTGGTTGCTAGTGAGTTTGAAATAAAACCTGAATTGGCTAAACCTTTTGAAGTGTCTACACCTGTTGGGGACTCAGTGATAGCTAAGCGAGTATATAGGGGTTGTATAATAGTAGTTCATGGTCGATCCACCGTAGCATGCCTAATCGAGTTAGATATGGTAGAATTTGATGTTATAATGGGCATGGATTGGTTGGCTTCTTGTCATGCCAATGTTGATTGTAGATCAAAGATAGTCCGATTTCAATTTCTAGGGGAGCATGTGTTGGAGTGGAAAGGTAATACGACGTCGCCGAGAGGTAGATTTATTTCCTATCTCAAGGCAAGGAAGATGATAAGTAAGGGTTGTATTTATCACTTAGTTAAAGTTGAGGATATGGAAGTAGAGTCACCAATCATTCAGACCATCCCTGTTGTTAATGAGTTTCCCGATGAGCTTCCAGGTCTTCTGCCATTGAGAGAAATTGAGTTTGCTATTGATCTACTACCAGATACTCATCCAATATCCATTCCTCCCTCTAGAATGGCCCCCGCAGAACTGAAAGAGTTAAAGGAACAACTAAGGGACTTGCTTTAAAAAGGCTTTATCAGACCTAACACATCACCGTGGGGGGCACCTGTGTTATTTGTGAGGAAGAAAGATGGTTCCATACGGATGTGTATTGATTATAGACAGTTGAATAAGGTGACGGTCAAGAATAAGTACCCATTCCCGAGGATTGACGATTTATTTGATCAGTTGCAAGGTGCCAAGTGTTTTCAAAAATAGACTTGAGGTCCGGGTACCATCAGGTTAGGATTAAGGAGGAAGATATTCCGAAGACAACATTCAGGACCATATTTGGGCACTTTGAGTTTCGTGTTATGTCATTCGGTTTGACCAATGCCCCAGCAGTATTCATGGATTTGATGAACCGTGTGTTCAGGCCCTTTTTAGATCTGTTCGTAATTGTATTTATCGACGATATATTGGTTTATTCTCGTTCAGAGGCTGAGCATGCAAATCATCTGCGTACTGTGCTCAGAGTTCTATAGAAAGGGAAGTTGTATGCAAAATTCTCTAAATGTGAATTCTGGTTGAACTTTGTAGCTTTCCTTGGGCATACATTTCGGGTGAAGGCATCCGGGTAGATACACAAAAGATTGAGGCAGTAAAGACTTGGCCTAGACCTACAACACCAACGGAGGTTCGTAGCTTTCTCGGTTTGGCAGGTTATTACAGGAGATTTTTAGAGGGATTTTCTTCCTTTTCAGCACCGTCGACAAATTTGACTCAGAAAGGAGCAAAGTTTCAATGGACTGACGCTTAGAAATAGAGTTTCTAGGCCTTAAAGGACAGATTAACTTCATCACCGGTTCTAACGCTCCCAGAAGGGACCGATGGTTATGTGATCTATTGTGGCGCTTCAGGCCTTGGATTGGGTTTTGTGCTGATGCAGCATGGTAATGTTGTAGCTTATGCTTCTAGACAACTAAGAAAGCACGAGAAGAACTACCCGATCCACGATTTAGAGTTAACCGCGGTGATTCATGCACTAAAGATGTGGAGGCACTACTTGTATAGCATTTATGTTGATATCTATACGGATAATAAGAGCCTCAAGTATATCTTCAAGCAAAAGGAATTAAATTTACGTCAAAGGAGATGGTTGGAGCTACTTAAAGACTATGACGTTGATATTTAATACCATCCAGGGAAGGCGAACGTGGTAGCCAATGCCCTCAGCCGTAGATCGATGGTTAGCCTGTCATACTTACAGCCGGAAAAGAGGGGAATAGCCCATGAGGTTTATCAGCTAGTTAGTCTTGGATTTCGGTTACTGGACTCAGGTGATATTAGAATTACTATTCAGGATACGACAACATCCTCTTTAGTAACGGAAGTAAAGGAACGTCAATACGAGGATCCTGTGTTAGTTCATTATAGGGATACCACCCCTCAAAAGGAGAAGACACCGTTTGAAGTTACAGAAGATGGTGTCCTCAGATATCGAGGACAATTATGTGTCCCTAATATTACAGGTCTGCATCGGCAGGTTATGGGAGAAACTCACTATTCTCGTTATTTTGTCCATCCCAAAGCGACAAAGATGTATCATGATATCAGGGAAGTGTATGGGTGGGACGGAATGAAAAAGGATATAGCGGAGTTTGTTGCTCAGTGTCTTAACTGTCAACAGGTTAAGATTGAGCATCAGAAATCGGGTGGGTTATTGTAGGCTATGGAAATCCCAACTTGGAAATGAGAAGTAATCAATATGGATTTCATCGTAGGCTTACCTCGTACCCAGCGCAAGTTCGATTTGATATGGGTGATTGTTGATAGGCTTACAAAGTCAGCCTATTTTTTGCCCGTCAGAGCTACATATTCCTCAGAGGACTATGCAAGACTTTATATTAAGGAGATAGTACGACTACATGGTGTCCCTATATCTATTATCTCGGATAGAGGAGCTCAATTTACAGCTAACTTCTGGAGGTCCTTCCAAAAAGAATTGGGGACTCAAGTAAATCTTAGTACAACATTTCATCCCCAGACCGACGGACAGGCTGAGCGTACTATTCAGACACTGGAAGATATGTTACGAGCTTGTGTGATAAACTTCAAAGGTAGTTGGGATGATCATCTGCTGCTTATTGAGTTCACATATAATAATAGTTACCATTCTAGTATTCAGATGGATCCATATGAAGCTCTTTACGGACGGAAGTATAGGTCACCTATAGGGTGCTTTGAGGTTAGAGAATCTAGGTTACATGGGCCAGACCTGGTTCAGCAAGCCATAGAAAAAGTAAAACTTATCCGGGATCGACTGTTGACAGCTCAGAGTCGTCAGAAGTCATATTCTGACGTGCGGCGACGAGATTTAGAGTTCAGGGTTAATGAATGGGTATTCTTAAAGGTGTCACCTATGAAGGGTGTGATGAAGTTTGGAAAGAAAGGCAAACTTAGCCCATGGTATATTGGCCCATATAGGATCATTCAGAGAGTGGGCAAAGTAGTTTATGAGTTAGAATTACCCTCGGAATTGGAGTCTATCCATCCGGTTTTTTCACGTATCCATGTCACGGAAGTGCATTGGCAATCCTACCTGAGTGGTGTCCACGGATGATGTACAGCTTACAGAGGACTTGTCATAGAGAAGGTTTCGGTTGCTGTCCTAGACCGACAAATCCGCAAGCTACGGAAAAAGGAGGTAGCCTTCATGAAAGTACTTTGGAGAAACAACAATGTGGAAGAAATGACTTGGGAGGCCGAGGAAGACATGAAGTCTAGATATCCCTACTTATTTCCTCCTCCAGAAAAGGATCCGACTGGGACATCACAACCATAAGGTACGTGTACAGATTCTTGTGTTAGTTATTGTCATTGGTCATGTGAGGCCATTGTCGTTTTTGATGATTGTGGTCCTGTGTGGTGTTCGATTATCAAGCTTCTACAGGGAGAGTTGGTAGTATTATTGTTACAAGGGTGACCCTACCAAAAGTTATATAAATCCCGGAGAGTTGAACATTCGAGGACGAATGTTTCTGAGGGAGGAAGGATGTCACATCCCGCGTTTTCGTATGTTAAAGTTTCGTCTTCCGTTAATTGACGTAGCCTCGAGAATGAGATTATCGTGAGGTTAACGTACTTACGCTAATTATAACAAGCAATAAGTAAGTATCAAGAAGGATAAAGGGTACACGAATTAAAGAAAACGAGTTTCGTTGAAAGTGACCAATTTGGGATAAAATAGGAGTAGACGATAATACCCGATAATTATGAACTAGTACCATGCAAAGTACTATATGTCCATGGTAGTATAATGTATAAAGTATATTAAAAATTAATAGTATTTTTAGGTAATTTGAGATAATTCTTAATTATACGGGTAATTGGTTAATTACCGGGTAATGGAACATTACCTAGTTAATTATTAAAATATGAGATAAGAATAACCCCCTCCACCCAAAAAACAAAATGTGGCAACACCACAAAACCAAACCAAATGACTAATAATCAAATTGGCTTAGGTGACAACATGCCATAATACCTTCAAAGACTCCCCCACCTATTACACTTGGTATACATATTAGTATCTTAACATAATGGAGAGGTTAGCATGTTTCAAGCTTTCAAAAAAAACTTCAGAACGCTAGACACAAGGATATATATTAGCACTTTCAGAATATATATTAGCATTTTTCTTGTCATGAAAACAAGGACCAACAGAACGTTAGAAACGTTATATTCAAGCCTACAAGATGTTAAGCAACAAGACTTTTGCAATCAAATTCTCTTACGAGAATATTATACGGAGTTTTCCCTACCCAGGTATGTTAAGGCCATCCTTTCTCTATTTTGGCATGATCCAAATTATACAGAAGAAATGAGCAAACGCACAGTTTTCATAAATTGCTCTATTCATAGAAAGACTAGGGGTGTCTATATTCTTGATTCCCCATGTGAATTATTATTATCTTTTGTTCATGGAGGAAGACTCTAGAATCTAAAGGTTTCAAGTTGAGCAGGACCAAGACAGAATATTTGGAGTGCAAGTTCAGTGGTGCGACTCATGAAGCGGACGAAATTGTGAGGTTGGATTCATAAGTCATCCCTAGGAGAGGAAGTTTTAAGTGTCTTGGGCAAGTTATACAGGAGGATGGAGAGATTAATGAGGATGTCACACATCGTATTGGGGCAGGGTGGTTGAAACAGATACTTGCTTCTGGTGTTTTGTGTTGATAAGAAGGTGCTACCAAAACTTAAAGGTAAGTTTCTACAGGACGGTGGTTAGACCGACTATGTTGTATGGAGCTGAGTGTTAGCTAGTTGAGAGATCACATGTCCAGAAGAGGAAGGCAGTTGAAATGAGGATGTTGAGTTGGATGTGCGAGCATATATACTAGGATTGATAGAATTAGGAATGAAGTTATTCGGGACAAGGTTGGCGTAGCCATTGTGGAGGATAAGATGCGGGAAGCTAGACTTAGATGGTTCGAACATGTGAACAGGAGAGACACAAAGACACCAGTGAGGAGGTGTGAGAGGTTGTTCTTGAATGGCATAAGGAAAGATAGGGGTAGGCCGAGGTGATTAGACAAGTCATGGCGATGCTTCAGATTACTGAGGACATGACCTTTTATAGAAAGATGTGGAGGTCTAGGATTAGAATAGAAAGTTAGGTGACCGGGTGTTTTTCTTGGTCTTACTAGTAGCATTAGTACATACTCTCGTCTTGTTTTTAGTCTTATTATTGCTTGTTGTGCTTTCGTTTTGATTATCTTACTATTTTGTTATTTTCTATGCTTCTTTTTCATGTCTCCTCATTGTTGTTTCTGGCTGTTTAGTTTTTATTATTGTTGTGCTATGACTTCACTTAGTCGAAGTCTATTGAAAATAATCTCTTTATCTCCACAAGATAGGAATAAGGTCTGTATACATATTACCTCCCCCGACCTCAATGTGCCTGATTACACTGAATTGTGTATTTGTGTTGTTGTTGTTGTTGGTGGAGTCATTTGCTACTGAGATAGACAAAAGGAGGTTCTTCTTAATTTGTTTTTCTTTTTGTCGTAAGTAAAAACGTATAGAGTTAGGTGATTATCAGCCAGCGGCTTCTTAATTCTTTAAGTTTGGTTAAGCAGAACGTAAAACACGTATAGTGTTTAGTGATTACCAGTGCCTTCTTAATTGATTAATTTTGTTAAAAAGGAATTTAGTTAGGTAGTTATCAAACAGACAAAAGGGGTGCCTTTCAAATTTACTCCCTTTGGTTTCAAATATTAAATGTTTTAACAAATTAAATTACTTTAAGTTATTTGATATTTTAAATATTTAATAAGTTATTTATTACATTTTTTAAAAAAACTTTTACAGTCTCAGTTAATGTCGAGTTAATTAGGTATTTTTCAGAAAAGACATAAGTGAAAATTTAAACAAATATGATAAGATTGTTAAAATCTTAAAGAATGTGAAAACTTCAAAAAATTAATATAAACTGGAGAAAGCTTAAGGAAGCGGCGGCACGTTTGCACAGCCTTGAGATTAATGTTTTGACGTTTTTTTCTTTTTAGGTAATATAGTACTTTCATCTTTAGTTGTCCACTTTGAACTTTTTGCGTCCCTTTAAAAGATAATAAATGAAATATGTATATTTTATAATTTTATTCATAATAATGATAATATTTTCAAAAGTCTTGGAAAATGAGTAGTTAATAATAAGAATAAAATAGGAAAAAAAGATTATCTTTTTCTTCATTTAATATAACTGACAAGTAAAAATAAAAATATACTTTTAATATATTGAACAAGTAGAAGTGAACGGAAGGAGTACTATATGTTTTCACGGTTTGTACACTTGTCAAATGAAACTTTTGATTATTGTTTCAAAGTTATGGCGTTTCCAGGAAACTATTGAAGTGTTGAACTCTCTCTTGGAGTCAAAATAATCTTTTTTTTGTACTTTACAGGAATTTTATAAAATTTGTGTCATAATTATTGTATGGGACTATATAAAATACAAAAAAGGTGAATTTTTTTTTCTTTTCTGGCTTATTTGCCATGTTTCTGTCTTATTTCCTGAAAAGAGACTTACTTCTGATACTAATTAAACATCATTAATTACACTTTTTTTTTTTTAAAAATCTTATGAAGTCCTTATCAAATTAATAATATGTGTCGGATCATAAAAATAAGAGCAAGACAGGATGAAGTCCTTATCAAATAATATGTGTCGGATCATGAAAATAAGAGCAAGACATTGAGTTGTTGTACCAAACGTGGTTTAAGAATACCGACGGCAAACGTGGGACATTTAAGAGGATTCTTTATGTAACATTGAACGTATTGAATTATTGATTGCAAAGCATGGGGATGACTGATTAGGAGTATAAAACTTAGCACAATGTGTTTATATTGTATATGGTTAGAATCGGGTTCACCCGATTCTGTTGATTAACTGAGATCAGGATGGTGGGCCGAGGGTCAGCCCCGTGTTATATCAGACCGAAACATATAGGTGCGGTACTGAGCTCGGGGTTCGAAGTACCAATCGAAACCGAGACCAGTAATGATCGAGACCAAACAGGATAGACCTCGAACAAGACCGAAGATAGCATTCTAACGGAAAGCCGAGATATCCGTGACAGGTCAAGGATCGTGGCAGAAATCTCGGAACGGATCAAATCAAGAACGGATATTTAGCTAATCATTGGATTTCCTTCTGTAATTAGAAATGTACCATAAGTGGAATTCCTCTACTATATAAAGGGGAATTCTAATCATTTGTAATCATCCAATTCTCGCATATCAAAGCAATACAACATTTTTCTCTCTTAAATTCTCTTATTCTTCAGTTGGTTCATATTTCTTAATTATATTCGCAGCCGGTTCAAGGGCGATCCAGCTCGAGGGCCTAATTACACTTCTATACTGGTTTGCTTTATTTTACAGTCAATTTTCTAGCATTAATTATCGTATTCATCAATTTGTGCTAAGTGAAACCACATATCCTTAAAACCACTTATAAGTTTAATTGTTATCCGATTTTAAGGGTAAACAGTTTGGCGCCCATCCTGGGGCTAAGGATAATCGTGATTGCTTAGTACTAGTTCTCAAAACACACGCTGCTTTACGCTTGTTCTCATAAGTGTTTTTGATTCTATGATCAGCATGTCGAACTCTCAAGCNTGCTTAATGGAGTTTATTTCATGTGTAGGTGAAGTGGAGATGGAAACGAGGCTAAAAGGATGCAAATACGTCGAAAATACGCAAAAGGAGATGCCCGGGCGATAGCCGGGCGTTTGCCCCCTAAAGCCTGGCACCCCCTGGCATTAGGGGGGAGTTTTCCCCATAAAGCCTGGCCCCCCTGGTGTTAGGGGGGCGTTAGGGCCATAACGCCAGGCCCCCCTGGCGTTAGGGGGGC
>MDKJ01316492.1:0-55949 GCA_005239525.1 Nicotiana knightiana | reverse complement strand
TAGGGTAATTATCCTATTTATTCAATAGATCAACATTCTTGAAGAATTCCCAAAATTCAACCCTGGGCCCGCATGATCAATTTCCGAAAATCTTCATAGGAATCGCTCACCCGAAGCCTAAGGATCGTTAATTTATAATTTCTACTTGAATTTATAGCAATAAATGGGTAATTCACCAATTTCTCAACAACCCTAAATTACTACCCAATTCTTGATTTTTCAGTGATTTAGTAGAGAGTTTAACTAGTAATTCATGTTTGAAACTAGTGTTAGAGTGAAATTTACTTACCTCTTTAGTAGTTAGGTTGTGGAACCTCTTTCCCCGAGCTCACAAGACTCTAATGGTGGAGAAAAATGAATGCATGGGGGTGAAATCCCGAGTGGCCTACAGGGATTCCGTACCTGTAGCTCGGGGACCGCACCTGCGGTCTTGCACCTGCGGAACTGGATGGGAAGGGCTGAGTTCGCACCTGCGGAGGTTTGGCCGCACCAGCGGTTCTACTCCTGCGAACTTTTGTCCGCACCTGCGAGAAAGGGGGACCTCACCTTGGGGTCACACCTGCGATGCTTGGGACCGCAGGAGCCATCCCGCACCTTCGACTGGGCAACCGCACCTGCGGTCACACCAGATCAGGTGCACCAGCAACTATTTTAGTTGGTTTTTAGCCCCGTTGGGTACCCGAGAGGCCCCTGGGCCCACCCGAGCCCTCGTCTAAATATACTAACAAGTCCCAAATCATAATACAGACTCACTTGAGCCTTCAGAACACCCAAAACAATGCTAAAACTCAAAATCACACCTCAAAACCCCAAGAACCAAACTTAGGAACTTTAAGTTTTCTAGATTTCACTAACAATACGCCGAACCGACCTATACTACTCGGAATGACACCAAATTTTGTAAGCAAGTCATAAATGACATAACAAAACTATTCCCGGTCTCGAAATTTTGTTCGGACCTCGATAACATAAAAACACGTCCAAAACCACAATAGGAACTTAAGGAACTTCTTATTTCAATATTGGGTGCCGAAACACTCCCGGGTCATTTGGTACAAAGTATACCACCTTTATTGCTAGATTGGTGAGAAAATCATTCGCCAAGCGACAAAAAAATAATGTAAAGAGGGTTCTCATAAATTTACCCTCCTTGTTAGACATCCAACCGAACAACATACTGATCGAGGCTGCTACCGTGTTTTGGGACAGACAAAGGGTCATCTTTTGTTTTGGAAATATGGAGATGACTCCCCTTTTAGAAGAAATAAGAGGTTTCGATGGGTTACCCTCGTATAGTCCTGGTTTGTTGGTACCAGATAATTGCACTCCTAGGGGGTTTCTAAAAATGATGGGTCAGAGAAAGAATGATGATTTAGTCTGCTTTAAGAAGTCCTGCATACCTTTAGACTTCCTCTACGAACGATTTGGATACAACACATCCTACCGTATTTTTCATGATGAATTCTCCATCACTTCCTTGGGCTGGACTCATCATCGGGTTTTTGCATTAATCGTATGTTTTCTGAGTATGATAGTGTTTCCAATCCAAGGAGACGGGATTCACACTAGGTTGGCTATGGTAACCAAAACTCTAATGAAAGGTATTGAGGGACATACCTACACTATTGTCCCAATGATCGTAGCAGAAATATACCGAGCTTTGGACCATTGCAAGAAGGGGTTCTGACCTTTTGAGGGTTGCAATTTGTTGCTGCAGATATGGTTGTTGGAGCATATTCAAAGAGGACAGTACCGTCAGGAATTTTTACGAAGACCACGGAATGACCACATAACTTTCCATCATCCGAAAAGAATGACTTTCATCCCAGATAGGTTTGCACAACCGGAGAACGCCTATAGATTGGGTACACTTTTTCAACAATCTGACCGAGGACAAGGTCCATTGGATGTTCGATTGGTTCCCTACTAGAGAGTTCATCATCAGATCCAGGGATGTTCCACATTTGGTGTTGATCGGGTTGAGGGGCGTATATCCCTATGTTCCCATCAGGGTCATGAGCTGCGAGTCTCCAAAATGAGTCATTACAACGTGGATTTCCAAGATGATACCATTCCATACAAATGTGAGTCCCAACACATGTGGCATTTGAACATTATTGTGGAAAAGGATACCATTGAGCCAGATCGATACCATGCCGGTTATGCGTACTTCTACCTATCATGGTTGGATGATGACATAGAAGGAATAGTCGAGCCAGGGGGTCGATCGAGGAAACATGGTCATATATTAAGTTGCCGAAGCACAGGTGAAATACAAGAGGTTGCGCAAAAGAATCCTTGAGTCCGAGGCCAGAAATTTGAAACAACACAAGGTAGACATGGAATCAATTGATGAGTGGAAGAAATTTCTACAAAGTCAAGAAAAGGTTGGAATACTTAGAACAGGGTCTAATGGAACTGGAAAGGAAGATGAGGAAAAGGGTCGTAGACTGTCATAATGTAGAGGGAAACGAAGAAGGGCACCTAGCAAGGGCGTATCTGCTGCTGGACAAGCGCGACTTGGGAAATCTGATTGACGGGACCAAGAAAGCTAAGTTTGGAGAAGGTACTTCCGGGACCAAGTAAATTAGTGTTATTATTTACTTGCTTTCTATAGTCGTTTAGAATTTGAATGTAATAAGGCAAATTCCATTAGTAACTTCTTTATTTATTGTCATTTTAGAAGTTTGACTTATTTATTACATTAATGAAATGAGGCAATTATCGGCATTAAATTTCTCCAAAATCTATGTGTCGCTAGGCCTACCTCGGGCACAACGAGGTCCCTAATTAGGTTGTAAATTTATAATTCCGCAATACATGTTTAAATACTGCAAATATTTCTTCAAAATCCCTATTGACTTTTTTACCTTTTTATTTTAATTTTCTTTATTTTGATTATTCCCATCCCCTAAAGTTGGTTCGTGCATACTGGCATCATCAGCATACCATACTAGATCCAGAGGCCCTCCACCTCCTCCTCCTCCAAGTGATCCTAAAGGTAAGGGAAATGCTAAGATGGATGATATGAGTGGTATGAGGAAAGACAATGTTGTGCATGTGGAAAATGTTGAAACTTCAGATGGTCGGAGTACTCCGACATAGAATGATTTGGTTATACGATTGGAGAAAAAAATACTGGAACTGCAAGGGGAACTTGAGCAGGTCTGCAACTTGGAAAACCTCTCCCTCACCTTAAACATCCCGGATATTAACCAGCAAAACGCGCAGAACCCAATACCCCCTCAAAACACACCGAACCAATGTCCACATAATCCTCTCGTACCTCATCAACATTCAACACCTCCCCAAAATCCTAATCCTCCACCAATACCAACTCCTCCTCAACACCAACATCTCCCGACTCAGTACCGCAAACCACTACCTACCATACTCCTCAAAATGCACCGCAACCCATTCCCGATCAACAAAATACAACCAATTATCACCACTACACTCAAACCCCCGATATCCACCAAAATAACCCCATATACGTAGAAACCTTGCCTCACTCCACCCAACCAACTTCATACACACCAGAATCCACCGAGAAGGACCTGTTCATCAAGAATATGGCAAAAGAACTTATGAAGCTCACAAGCCGAGTCCAGGGTGTTGAAGGAGGTAAAGGTATTGAAGGTTTGAATTATGAAAATCTGTGTATTCAGCTAGATGTTGAACTGCCGGAGGGTTACAAACCTCCTATGTTCGAGATGTTTGACGGCACGGGTGACCTGAAGGTGCATCTAAGAACATACTGTGACAAGCTCATAGGAGTTGGGAAAGATAAAAGGATTCACATGAAGTTTTCATGAGAAGTCTCACTGGAGACGCCTTATCTTGGTAAATCAGTCAAAATCCCAAGAAATGGGTTAGTTGGGTAAGCATGGCATCAGAATTCTTGGACCGATTCAAGTTTAATGTGGAGAATTCACCTGACGTCTTCTACATACAGAACCTCAAGAAGAAACCAACGGAGACTTTCCGCGAGTATGCTACTCGGTGGAGGTTAGAGGCTGAGTAGAGCAGATGAACAAATTCTTCGTTTGAGCTCAGGATCCACAATACTATGAAAGGATAATGGCCATCGAAAATCACAAATTCTCTGACATCATCAAACTAGGGGAAATGATTGAAGAAGGAATCAAAAGCGGGGTGGTGACCAATTTTGAGGCATTGCATGCTACAAACAAAGCATTGCAGTCAAGGGGTATATCAAAGAAGAAAGAAGTAGGAGCCGTGATTGTAGCCCAAGGTCCAAAATCTCCACTCACATACCAAACACCTCCACCCACATATCAACCTTCACCTCCCAGATATCCACAACCCGCCACCGCCTACCACACTTATCACACCCAGTCAACCTACTATCACTCACCGCTAGCCCGCCAAAACTATCAAACACCCAGACCTAACTTTGACCGCATGCTACCCAGACAATACACCCCTATTGCTGAACACATCGACCAATTATACGAAAGATTGAAAGTTGCTGGATATGTTACCCCTATTTTTGTTGTTGCCATGGAAAACTCCTCTTAATGGGTCAATCAAAACAAAACATGCTCATACCATTCCGACATGAAAGGACATACCATCGATGAATGTCGTGCTTTGAAAGACAAGATTCACACATTGATTGATACCAAGGTCATACAAGCAAAAGAAGCCATACCCAACGTCCGGAACAACTCTCTTCCAGATCATAGGGGTTAATGAGTACATGTGATAGAGACTGATGAAAATGGGATCCTGAAGGGTCAATTGGACTTATTCGAGAAGGGGATGATCCTAAGAAACCTGCAGTCACACTTACTCCTATTGTGGTAAAAATACATCCACCAGTTGAAGTTGATGTAGCCGCATCAACTCCATTCAAAATTGAAGTGACAAACCTGCAGCTATGCCTGCTCCATTCAAAGTAGAAATAACCACACCATTCACTGTGACACTAGCATCCACACCGCCCTTTAATTCAAATGTTGTACCTTGGGATTATGTTGCAGAAGCCAGGAGAAAAGGAAAAGCAAAAATGGAAGAATCTGGTGAGGCGCAAGGGATGACCAGAACCGGCAAAATTTATACACCCGAAATTTTGGGAGGGACGAGTAAAGAAGCCGCTGCCAAACAACCTATCATTGAAACCGGCCCGGATGATCTTTGGAGAAAGGTACAAGAAAGATAATATTCTGTGGTGGACCAACTGAACCAAACTCTTGCCCAGATATCCATCCTATCATTATTGCAGAATTCTGAGGCGCATAGGAATGCTGTAATAAAAGTATTGAATAAAGCGTATGTACCTAACAATATCACCAGTGGGGAGTTGGCCAATATGGTAGGGCAAGTACTGGAGAGCCACAAGATCACCTTTCATGAAGATGAACTGCCACCAGAAGGGTTAACCCACAACAGGGCACTGTACATCATGGTACAATGCGAGGATAAATTTATTGCCAGGGTTTTGATAGATAGAGGGTCCAGCCTCAACACTTGTCCGCTGACAACACTGAAAAGGTTGGGTAAAAGTTTGCATTAAATATGAGAAGGGACCATGAACGTGAAGGTATTCGATGGGTCTCAAAGGGCCACAATTGGAGAAACCAATATATGCTTGCAGATGTGTCCGACCTGGTTCAATGTCGAATTTCAAGTGCTAGACATATCCGCCTCATACAATCTGCAGTTAGGACGACCTTGGATACACGCCATCGGGGCCACGTCATCTACTTCGCATCAGGCTGTGAAATTTGAATGGAATCATCAAGAAGTGATCATTCATGGAGACGGGAGTAATCCTATTTATACCAATCAAACCGTCCCGGTCGTGGAGAATAGAAGGAAGTTAGGTGGGGAGACTTATCACCGCATCGAGTGCGTCAACGCAATAGAGAAAGATAAGTGGTGGAGCAGAAAAATAGAAAGCATACTAGCATGGTCAGGGTATGAACCCGGCAATGGGCTCGGGAAGAAACTCTAAGGCATTACCAAGCCAATACAACTAAAACGTCATGGTACAACTTTTGGGCTTGGATATCAGTATACCTGGAAAGAATATGATGGTTGGTCACCGCCATGGCGTGGTCCCTATTACCCTCTTGAGCAACCGGTGCCGCATTTGAGCCAATCCTTTCATCAGGCTGACACAATATTGTGATCTGAAGAAGAGGAAGATTTAGCTGGTCTAAAGAACCTGTTCTTGGAAGATGAAGATATGGACTGCAATGTGATAGTTGAGGAGGAGGAGCAGGAAGGCCTTATCATCCTGACAGTGGAGAAGGGAGCAGTTCTCAGGAATTGGCCCGCCACACCATCCAGGGCCAGACGAGTCCCGGGATAGCATGGTTGCTAGTGTTATTTGAAAATAATTTTTTTGAGCATTTTGTTTTGAAAACATCTTTCTTTACTTTCAGTATTTTGTTCTGGAAAGCATTGTTTGAAGTCATTTAAACATTACTTTATCTAATGTTTCAGTATTTATCAATAGTTTGATGTTTTATTATCACTATCTTTAATATTTTATACAATATTACTATTTCTTACATTGATGAACCAACGACTTTGACCTGTAATGAGACAATGTAACATAAGGATAGTGACTCGGAAGAGATACAAGAAGAAGATGCAATACCTGAGGAAATCGTCAGAGAAGTTGAGAACTTTGAGAACAAACCTAAGTCTAACCTGGACGAAACTGAGGTGGTTAACTTGGGAGATTCTGAAACCGTCAAAGAAACTCGCATAAGCATTCACTTGTCACCGTCAAAAAAGGAAGAATACACTCGTTTCCTAAGAGAGTATGAGGACATTTTCGCATGGTCATATAAAGATATGACCGGGTTGAGCACATCTATAGTGGCTCACAATTTTCCTACCAATCTAATATGTCCACCAGTAAAGAAAAAACTCAAAAAGTTCAAACCAGACATGAGCCTGAAAATCAAGGAGGAAGTCACTAAGCAAATCAAAGCCAAAGTCCTCGGGGTAGTTAAATATCCGACTTGGTTAGCCAACATTGTGCCGGTCCCAAAGTAAGACGGGAAGGCCAGGGTATGTTCGACTATCGGTATTTAAACAAAAGCAAGTCCCAAAGTTGATTTCCCACTACAAAATATACACATATTGATCGATAATTGCACCAAGCATGAGCTCCAGTCCTTTGTCAATTTCTTTGCGGGCTATCATCAAAGTTGGATGGATGAAGAGGACGTAGAAAAGACAACTTTCATTACACCATGGGGAGTATACTGCTACAAAATGATGCCATTCGGTCTAAAGAATGCTGGGGCCACCTACATGAGGGCCATGACAACCATTTTCCATGATATGTTACACAAAGAAATAGAAGTATGTGTGGACGATGTCATCATCAAATTCAAGAGATCCACTGATCACATAGAAGATTTGAGAAAGTTCTTTGAACTGCTGCGGAAGTACAATCTAAAGCTGAACCCCGCAAAATGTGACTTTGGAGTTCCTGCTGGAAAATTGTTAGAATTCATCGTCAGCCGCCTAGGAATCGAGTTGGACCCATCCAAGGTCAAAGCTATCCAGGTGTTACCACCACAAAAGAACAAGAATGATGTGATGAGTTTCTTGGGACGTCTCAACTATATCAGCCGCTTCATAGCACAATCCACGGTGATATGTGAACCAATTTTCAAAATTCTAAAGAAGGATGCCGCAACCAGCTGGACTGAGCCTGTCAGAAGGATTTTGACAAAATCAAGGAATACCTATCCACACCACCAGTCCTAGTCCCACCAGAACCTGGTAGGCCACTACTACTCTATCTTTCCGTATTAGCTGGGGCTTTCAGTTGTGTCTTGGTACAACATGACGAGGCCGGGAGAAAAGAGCAAGCCATATATTATCTGAGTAAGAAGTTCACACCTTATGAAGCACGGTATTCTTTGATGGAACGCACCTGCTGTGCTCTGACATGGATAGCTCAGAAATTGAGGCATTACTTCTGTGCCTATACCACGTACCTCATATCAAGGATGGATCCTTTGAAGTACATCTTTTAGAAGCCTATGCCTACAGGAAAGCTTGCCAAGTGAAAAATATTGTTGAGTGAGTTTGATATCATCTATGTGACTCAGATGGCAGTTAAGGGACACACATTAGCAGGTCACCTTGCCGAAAATCCCGTAGGAGGAGAATACGAACCACTAAACACGTACTTTCCTGACGAAGAGGTCTCATTCATAGGAGAAGATATTGCTGAAGCCTATGACGGTTGGAAACTGTTTTTCGATGGAGCTGCAAATTTTAAGGGAGTCAGTATCGGAGCTGTCTTGGTATCGAAAATCGGTCAACACTACCCGATGTCCTCAAAACTCATGTTTCCATGCACCAACAATATGTCGGAGTATGAAGCCTGCATATTAGGGATCAATTTGGTTGTCAACATGAATGTTCAGGAATTGTTGGTGATTAGTGACTCAGACATGCTGGTGCACCAGGTACAAGGAGAATAGGCTACAAAGAATAACAAGATACTACCATATCTGCATCACATACAAGAGATGATGAGGAGGTTCACGAAGATAGAGTTCCGACGTGCCCCCAGAATCTAGAATGAATTTGCAGATGCATTCCCCATAATCAGAAACCGAGGCTGAATTTTGAGGAGGACCCTCAAAATTCTGAAGCAAGTTCAGCCAATGGCATCGTATGCGGAATAGCCAGGAGTTCGTCGAGATAACATGGGCAGAATTTTGAGGAGGACCCTCAAAATTCTATGGCAAGAAGGTTGTAATGTCTCTGATAGTGTCATAGTTACTGGTTCATCTAATTGATTTCTTAATTTGTTTTTAAAACTATACACGTATATTTTTTCGAAAAACTTTAGCCAAATGCTATCTATGGTGACTTGAACAGGATCCTCGAGTAGACGGAGCAAAGAAAGCAGACAATTCATAGCTCGGGACATCATGGTCTAAGGACGTCATCCTCACTGTACAAAAACAATCTCCATGGTCCAAATGGAATCTGCATCATGTTTAAATTTACAAAATTCTATATGCACATATTGTGTTTTGAGTTTACAGGTGATTAGGAAGGTAACCGTTGTCCTAACGGGAGCAATCTTTCGCTCTACTTTCCACTCAATACTCATATTCTCCAATTATATCAAACAAAACTGATCATCATCTGTTACCCAGTCTCATCTGATATCTACTCAAGTACCCATAACCATTCTCAAATCCCGATTGGTCCTATCCAGAATATTTCGTCCACTCTTACAAACAACTCCACCGGTTCATTCCACCGTTGGATCCAGAACTACACATGGCCTGATTCCTCTAAAACTAGGGATATGTAGGCAACTCAAAAGTCAGAGTGCCGCCTATATCTTTCAAATTACTCCATTCGGTCAAGATCAATCATCATTTCTTTACCCAACAACTCATTCATCCTTCCCGGGTAAAGAGGGGCAGCTGTTGATACCCAATTTTTCCCTCATATTTTTAAATATACATATACTTTCAAAATAGTGCATATGGATCATCACTTTATTTCAAAATACAAGCATTTTTTCATAATTTTCAACAATTTTAAAAGGTTTTAAATCAATTTATTCCTACTCATTAATTGCATCAACAATTATTTTCAATGATTGTATCATCTAGTTTCACCATTTACACCCATATTATGTTTTAAATAATTTTAACATATTTGTCATAAATACATTTGCATTTTTAGGCTAATTGCACATTTTTACAATAATAGCCTATATTCATGTATAATTACATCATTTGTGCCAAAATAAATTTTTTTTATTTTTATAATGTTAAGTCATTATTCTAGTGCACAAACAATATGTTTGTTATTTATTCATTATTTTTATAAATTATTTTATGATGAATATTGGGTATTCAAAAACTAGCCCAATTTTAAGTCAATTCGGACCAACCCAACCAACTACTTAAAATCCTAGCCCAAATACCCCAACCCAAATAAAAATAACCCAACACTTTAAACCCGGTCGGTGCCCCGTCTCCATGACCCGCCCCGTTCCAATTTTTAATCTTGGTCGTTGATCTCTAAAGATCAACGGCCCTTATTCATCCTCCCTTTTTAATTACACCATCACCCCCAAACCCTAACCCATTCTCTCAAAACCGCCACCCTCAAACTCTCTCCTCTCATCCTCTTCTAAAACCCTAAGCGTCGTCACCCCCTAATCTCCCTTCGATTCCAACCAGATATGGAATCAATTGATGATTTTCTTACCTTATTGGCCCTCTCTCGCTATTGACTACTCGTTTATGGCATAACATAGTGGCTTGCCTAACACGGCAAGCCGATTTCCCTCATTCCGTACCAAATCCGGTACGAACCTTCATCTTTTTTCATCTATGTTCATTCTTCTTCTCTTTGGGGTACGAATCTCTGCGATTTTCTCGATTTTTGTTTACCCTAAAGCTAGGGTTTAGATCTTTTCAAGATCTTTTTAAAAAATTTCTTATTTTTTGTTAAAATCTTCTTTAATGTTTCTGTGTATCTATCTATGTGCTTTTTGTGATTTCATTGTAATTTTGTGACTAATTTTACTTGCCCTAAAATTAGGGATCATATCTTTTCAAAATCTGTTATGGTTCTATTTTTTTGTTAAATATCTTCTTTAATGTTTATCTATGTGCATTTTATTATGATTTTCGTGATATTTTCTGATTAATTTTACTTGCCTTAAAATTAGGACTCAGATAAGTTATGGTTGTTATTTATGTTAATATTTTTTTTAAATGTTTTCGTATATCTGTGTAGGTGCATTTTTATTTTCCTTTGATCATTCTGACTAATTTTATTTACCCTAAAAGTTAGATTTTCAATTCTTTATGTCATTTTTCCTTTATTGATTCTTTCTATCCATTTATGACTTTTGCCGTTAATTGTTACCCTAAACCTAGGGGCCTTTGATTCCCCAAATATGTTTGATTCTATAACGACCCGACTGGTCGTTTTGAGCTCTAGCGCGTCGTTCAGTGGTTTGAAGTCGTGAGCAGCTCCATTTCAGGTATTATGACTTGTAGGTGTGGCCGAAATTGAATTTCGGAAAGTTTAGATTTGATTTGGAAAGAAAATTCTCATTTCAGAAGCCTTAAGTTGGAAGAATCAACTAAGATTGGAATTTTGAGTAAACGACCCCCGAATCACGATTTGAAGGTTCCAGCAGGTTCGTATGATGATTTTGGACTTGGGTGTATGTCCGGATCGGGTTTTGGATAACCCGGGAGCGTTTCGGCGTATATTATGGAAGTTATCATTTTAGAAGAATTTCATAGATTTGTGCCTGAAGTGCATTTCAGTGTTGTTGATGTCCTTTTGGGATTCCGAGTCTGGGAATAGCTTCGTATGGTGATTCTGGAGTTAGGGGCGCGATCGGAAGTAAATTCGGATGCCCGGAGGTCATTTTGAACTCATTCGGCTAAAGATAGAAATTTGAAGGTTCTTGAGAAATACAACCGGAAGTGGAAGTTTTGATATCGAGGTCGAAATGCGATTCCGGAAGTTGGAGCAGGTCTGTAATGTCGAATATGACTTGTGTGCAAAATTTGGGGTCAATCGGACATGATTTGATAGGTTTTGGCATCAGATGTAGAAGTTGGAAATTTCTAAGTTCATAAAGTTGGGATTTGAGTGTGATTCGTGGTTTCGATGTTGTTTGATGTGATTTGAGGCCTCGAGCAAGTCCGCATTATGTTTTGGAATAGGTTGGTATAATTGGATGGGGTCCCGGGGGCCTTGGATGGATTCCGGGTGGTTAACGGATCAAGTTTTGGAGTTTGAAGAAGGCTGAGGTTGTTGTCATCTGGTGTGACCGCACTTTCGAGGATTTGGCCGCAGGTGCGACTATGGAACTGCAGGTGCGAAGGATGGATGGTATGGCTGGGAGTGCAGGTGCGATGACATTTCCGCACCTGCGAATACGCAGATGCAGACAGTGGCCGCAGGTGCGATTATTGGGCTGGAGTTGAGGCAGCCGCAGGTACGGGAGATTGGTCGCACCTGCGGGAGCGCAGGTGCGGTGGTAGGACCGCATATGCGGAATCGAGGTTGGACAGAATGTTTTAAAACCGAGAATTTGTGGCCATTTCTTCATTTCTTCTTTGGCTTAGGCGATCTTGGAAGGCTTCAAAGAGAGGATTTCTTCATGCAATGTCAAGGTAAGTAACTCCTTCATGCTTCTAAGTTAAATACAAGATTATATGCATGGATTAGGCATGGAAATTGATTGGAAATTTGGAGAATCTTAAAGAAACCAAGAAAATGGAAATTGGATTTTTAGCCACGAATTAAGCATGAATATTTGAGTTAGTAAGGCTATGGGTAGAACATACCTTCGAGAAATTTCGGATTCCGGGCACATGGGCCCGAGGACATTTTGGTCATTTCACTAAGCGGGGTTGGGAAATTATATAATTTGGAATTATTGCAAATATTAGAGTATATTTTCATTGGGTTGTCGTTGTTTGGATAGTTTAAGGAGTTGTGCGTCCGTTTGGAGTCATCAGAAGGGCTTGGAGGCCGGTTATGGAATCTCGGAGCGAGGTAAGTCCCCTTTCTAACTCTGTGAGGGGGAATTGTCCCCCTAGGTGAATTAATTAAGTACATGCTATTATCTTCCGGGGCTACGTACGTACGAAGTGACGGGAGTCTGTGCGTGGATACTATTATGCCTTGTCCGGGTAGTATATGACCCACTAGCATGCCTTATGTGTTGTACCTGTAATCCATCCTATAATATTAAGCTGCTAGTATAATTGAAATCGTAATTGAATATCTAAAAGAAGACTAGAGTCCATTTCCTAATCATCTAGAAAGAGAATTGATTCCTCTGTGGATAATTTTGTACCTTGTAAGGTTGTATTATGGAATATCATTAAACTTGACAAATGAGTTTCAAAACAAAGATTTAAAAACTATATTTCATGTTCCTTTAAGAAAGATTTTTACCAATTTTCTGAGAAAAACTGCTTCTTAATAAAAATAAGGATTTATTATGTGGATAGGTGTACATATGACCACCTGAGTCGCAGGTATGGTTCGCGAGCAGGCTAGCCTTATTATTTGTATGTATAACCGCGTCGCATGATCGATTCGTGAGCGGGGCAGATAGATGCATCTATGGTTCGAGCCATTCGGCAGTGCACAGTTTATTATTGTTGGTCCGTGTCGTTCGACCCTCGGCATTGCTTGCGCATGATTTTTACTACGTAGTTGCTATGATTTTTGCCCGATTACTGGCCTGGGATTTTAAGTTGTCAATTGAAATGACATAAATTTAAAGTTATTAAAAGATTTTGGAAGAAGTTGTTCCTTCCCGTTGATTAATCGTTATTTGATTAAATCACCCATGTTGATTAATCGTTATTAATATGACGAAGATATAAAGTGTTAAATGTGAACGGAGTTGATAATATTTATTCCTGATTTTAATAAATTGCCTATGATAATCATGCTTAGTGTCATACTTGAATATTTTAAATTGACCTTTAGCAAGTGTTTAATTTGACCTCTCGTCACTACCTCTCTGAGGTTAGGCGGGTGACTTACTGAGTACACGTTGTTTTTGTACACATGCTACACTTGCTGTGCATTTTTATTGCGCAGGTACTTTCATAGCAATGTGGAGGATTCGGAGACTTAGGCGAGCTACATCATCCGTAGGCGATCCGTAGCTGACAGAGTCTCCCTCGTTCTGTATTTGTTTTTCATTTTAAATTTCCTAGTCCAATTTGTGTTTCAGACAGGCTTAGTGATGATTGTATAAATTCTTAGAAATAGCTCGTGTACTTATGACACCGGGTTCTAGGATATGTTGGGATATATTTCCTAAAGTGTAATATTTAGACCATTATTTTACTTAACAGATTTTTATTTAGTTAACATGTAATAAAGTGAAAGGAATGTTTTTCATAAATGTTTAAACCGAAAATTTATTTCAATTAATTAATGATTGGCTTGCCGGACAATGATGTTCGACGCCATCACGACCTTATGGATTTTGGGTCGTGACAGATTCCATAATTACCGTGAACTGTTATTTCTGGCTTACCTTAAATAATGTTCTGAGTTTTATTTTGTTAATTAATTGTTAGTTTTCCCTGATTGATTATTACCTTATTTGTGGACTCTAGTCTAATGCTATTTAAACCCCTCCCCTCTTTCCCCTTAGAACAAGACTTAGAACTCGAGACTACTCTCACTACTAAAACTCTATACTTTATACTATTATGATATTCTGCTTTAATTCCTGGTCGGTTGGAAGCTAGGGCCAGAAATCTTCTTGTTGTTTGCTGTTGTTGATGATCATTGCCACATTACTTAGCTTCTTCCTGTTTCATCTGAACTAGTAAGTCACTGAAACTTCTCTACCCTTTCAATTGTTCAATATGCTACTGTTATTAGACTCATTACTCTATGTATGTTAGACTTGTAGACTCCTTGATAAAACCTGTTTAATTATGTGCACTTAAGGCTATCTTTAAATATGTTTAATATCTTTCTCTAAAACTAGTTCATCATGTATCCCTTCATTTGTTGTCAAATCTGTTAGCATGTTATTCCACTGATTATGTGCTCACCAGGAAATTAGTTCTTACTGATACCTAATGTGCAGCTCGACTCATTACTGATCAATGAATTTCATTTCTGTGACTTATCCTAATTTGAATTATTTACTATCTTTTGTGAAGCATGCTCATGAACTGATCCTTATCGGTTTTTGACTTTGTTAACTTCCATACTTGTTAGTTTCAAGTCTTCTTAGTTTAAAGATGTTTGTTCCTGTTCTATGTGTGGTTATATCCCTAAGTGTACTTCCTAATCCTTGTCTTGCACTCTTTTGAATTCTAAACTCTTTGCTGGCTGAAAGCCAAAGTAATCTAAGTACTGTCCCCAACCTTCCTGGTGTGAGCACTGCTCAGGGTTCATATGAGACCCTCGTGAACTCTGACACACCAGGATTTGGTCCGTAATTTTTCCTTGAATTGGTTCTGATCTTTTCACTCTAGTGTAAGCACTGCCCGTGGTTCGTGAAACCCTTGGGAATTCTGACACACTAGAGGACTGGGCTTGGTATGCTTGTGTAATGACCCGACCGGTCATTTTGCGTTATCGGACCCTGTTCCCCTAAATGAAACTTCCTATAGCTGATTTTTATGATTTATGACTTGCAGGAACTGGTGTTCCGGGATTCAGAGGTGTTTAGAGTGCTACAGGAACAATTGGTTCATTAAGGTTGGCCTTTAAGGCCAAGTTTGACTTCGCTCAACATTTTGGGTAAATGACCTCGGAATCGAGTTTCGTTGGTTCCAGTAGCTTCGTGTGATGATTTTGGACCTGGGCGTATGTTCGGAATGGGTTTCATACCGAACCTGGGAACTTCTTGCCTCATTTCTGCAAAATAAACAAGGTTAGACTCTTTCCCCTCCGGGTTTGACTACTTACACATTAATGATTAGCATATTGGCACGTTTTCTCGGAATAATGCACATATCATGATTGTGCCCGTTGGGATTATGGAAATCCCGATGGGCTTTGGACAAGGCTTTTCCTTTAGAGGGTTATTATGCGGACAACATACTAACCCCTACTGGGTTTGAGCATGATGAATGTACGGTTATTATGAGAGTAAGGTTTTTCTATAGACGTCTAGACTAGTACCCTCAAGCATCCAAAGTGAGAGGGGAAGGCACGGGGTCGTCGACTGCACCGCTGATTGACTAGTTTTACCGCAAATAAGCCTTTCCAAATTTAAAAGGTTAATGTAGGAAGAGCGCGGACACTCATCAAGAGCCACTATAGTATTAATTACGCGTGAGTGGAATATGATGTCGAGCATCTATTTATGCAAAAAGAAAATAACATGTTGTCAAGTATTTTGCAAGATAATGCGATAAGTGTAGAATTTAATAAATGTAAAGACAAGAACTGTAACGACCCGACCGGTCGTTTTGAGCTCTAGTGCGTCGTTCAGCGGTTTGAGGCCATAACCAGCTTCATTTCAGGTGATATGACTTGTCGGCGTGGTCGGAATTGAATTTTGAGAAGTTTAGAGTCAATTTGGAAAGAAAATTCTCATTTCAGAAGACATAAGTTGGAAGAATTGACTGAGACTGTATTTTTGAGTAAACGACCTCGGAATCAGGATCTGAAGGTTTCAGCAGGTTCATATGATAATTTCGTACTTGGGCGTATGTCCGGATCGGGTTTTGGATAACCCGGGAGGATTCGGCGTATATTGTGGAAGTTAGTGTTTTAGAAGGATTTCACAAATTTGGGTTGGAAAGCATTTCAGAGTTATTGATGTCCGTTTGGGATTTCGAGCCTGGGAATAGCTTCGTATGGTGATTCTGGAGTTGGCAGCGCGATTGGAAGTGAATTCGGATGTCCGTAGGTTATTTTGAAGTCATTTGGCTAAAGATAGAAATTTGAAGGTTTTTGAGAAATCTGACCGGAAGTGGAAATTTTGATCTCGGGTTCGGGATGAGATTCTGAAAGTTGGAGAAGGTCCGTAATGTTGAATGTGACTTGTGTAACAAATTTGAGGTCAATCGGACGAAATTGCAGTTCGGTGTTGGCAATGATGTCATGAGCTCGGGCGAGCAAGAAAAATGGATTTGAAAGTTCAGAGTAGGCTGGTGTTATCTTCAGTGTCACCTGAGATCGATCTTCGGTGAAAAAGGCTTGTACCCTAGTCATGGGCTCTTGATGTGTTTTGCAGTATTAGTGTGGTCGGTGGTATGGATGTGCAGACTTGTTACCTCATAGAGGGTCGTTGGAGCGTGACCACGGGAAGATTGCGTGACATGTAGTCACCTGATTGATTGAAGATTTAGACCAAGTATAAGGAAGTGAAATATTGCTTGTTTTAAAATTTATGCCAGGAAGGCGTTCGGTCCAACTGGTTGTGGATTGTGGGGTGTTGTCCCGGCTATGATGGTTGTTCTTGTGTGTTATGGGAGGAAGTAGGTTATTTTTGACCCAGGTAAGGCTATCAGCCTAGTTCATTGCGAGCAGAATCGGCTTGAAGTGTATGAATGGATTTAAGCAAGATTATGGGCTTCATGCGAGTCAGATGTGTTCATTTCAGTATAGCACTCCTCAAGGAGGGGTGTTGGAATATCAGGTGTTGTTCCGTCTTCGTCAAATTCATGTGATATTATGATTGTCCCGTGTGAGTTGTGAAACGACTTGATGATTTCTTATGTGTTGATATTTCGCGTAGTGATGAGGTTATGTGAGCAGGATGGCTCTTGAGATGCAGATTATATATCGCACCTCAGCTGTGCTTGAGTTTTGTAGCATATAGTTCTATCAGTCTCCCCAGAATGGTATTATCCACTTAACGTGCTTGTGACCGGTATTCAGTAATTTGCAGTAGTGAGCAATTCAGCTCCGTGTATATCTCCTTATGTGAATTTTATGATTTGGATGGGGTTGCACGCCGCAACAGTGTGATGATGAGTACGGTTCCCTATATCTATTTTTCTTAAGTTATACTCCCTATTTTCTGAGGAAAGCCCATATTAGTTGTGTGAGTTGAGTAGTCCCTTCCTGAGTCATTTCCTTATGTGTCATGTTCAAATTGTGGCCTATTGGTGCATTGTGGCATCATGTGAGACTATTGGTCATGTCTGGGCTTATTGGTTGTCTGAGCAGTTCATACTGAGTAAGACGAGATTTATAAATCTGGGATCGGAGTGATAAGATTATGTGAAGTATATTACAGGACAATTTCCAGTATTTGGTTAGTAAGGAGGTGATGATTTTAGTCAAAAAGGAGTGATTCAATGTTTGGTTAACTCGGAAGTTGGTTAGAATTTCTGCACATCTCCTCCGTGTGGTGGTATCGCCAGCATTATAGCAGGATGTATATATATATATATATATATATATATCATAAGGTGCATTGGGAACATCGTAGTGGTGGAATATTGGCTATTAAGGTTCGGGGAAATGTCATTGTGATTAGATGATGAAATATGTGGTGTATGGCGCTAAATTCAGCAAAAGTATCCAGTCATGTTTTGGTACCTCGTGTGGTAGTGGATACAGTGATTATATATTGGAAATAGGTCTGGCAGAGAAATTTCAGGTGTTGGAACTGGGTTCTGATCTTATTGTATGGATAAAAGAGGATATCTTCAGGTTTGATCAAGCTAATGTGCTCAACTTGGTTGTGGTAGCACGGGCAGGTGCACGAGGTGTTAAACAGTGATTTCAGATAACTCCATAGCAGTTCTTAGCATGTTCGAGGACGAACATTTGTTTAAGTGGGGGAGAATGTAACGACCCGACCGGTCGTTTTGAGCTCTAGCGCGTCGTTTAGCGGTTTGAGTCCATGAGCAGCTTCATTTCAGGTGATATGACTTATTGGTGTGGTCAGAAGTGAATTTTGAGAAGTTTAGAGTCAATTTGGAAAGAAAATTCTCATTTCAGAAGCCTTAAGTTGGAAGAATTGACTAACACAGGATTTTTGAGTAAACGACCTCGGAATCAGGATCAGAAGGTTCCAGCAGGTTCGTATGATGATTTCGGACTCGGGCGTATGTCCGAATCGGGTTTTGGATAACCCGGGAGCCTTTCGGCGTATATTGTAGAAGTTAGTGTTTTAGAAGGATTTCATAAATTTGGGTTGGAAAGCATTTCAGAGTTATTGATATCCGTTTGGGATTCCGAGCCTGGGAATATCTTCGTATGGTGATTCTGGATTTGGGAGCGCGATCGGAAGTGAATTCGGATGTCCGTAGGTTATTTCAAAGTCATTTGGCTAAAGATAGAAATTTGAAGATTTTTGAGAAATCTGACCGTAAGTGGAAATTTTGATATCGGGGTCGGAATGCGATTCCGAAAGTAGGAGCATGTCCATAATGTTGAATGTGACTTGTGTGCAAAATTTGAGGTCAATCGGATGAGATTTGATAAGTTTCGACATTGAATATATAAGTTTGAAGTTCTAAGTTCATTAAGCTTGAATCGGGTTGTTCTTCGTGATTTCGATGTTGTTTTATGTGACTTCAAGGCTCGACTAAGTTCGAATGAGGTATTATTACTTGTTGGTAGGTTTGGTTGAGGTCCCGGGTGCCTCGGGCGCGTTTCGGATGCTCAACGGGTCGATTCTTGCCTTGTAAGGATTGTTGGTTTTCTGGTGTGAGTGCAGCAGGTTTTTACTCTAAGCGATCGCGTGAATGGGTCTACGATCGCATAGTGCAAGATTGGAGACTGCTGGGTTTTGGCTTATGCCATCGCGGGGAATTGTTTGTGATCGCATAGAGGAAGATTTGGAGGCCCTGGGATTGGCTTATGCGATCGCGGGGAGTTGTTTGCGATCGCATAGAGGTAATTTTTGGAGGCTGCTGGGTTGCCCTATGCGATCACTGGGTCTTTTATGCGAACGCACAGAGGTAATTTTGGGGGCTCTTGTGATTGGCTTATGCGATCGCATGAAGGGGAATGCAATCGCATAGAAGGGTCGCCTGGGCAGTGTGTAATTTTTAACCGAGATTTTGGCCATTCTTCTCTTATTTTCGTTTGGTATGGGCGATTGTGGAGAGCTTCAAGGAGGGATTTTCATCAAGGATCACAAGGTAAGTTATCCCAACTCTTTTTAAGTTAAATGCATGGTCTAGGTACAGATTTGAGTATGGGAATTTGTGGAAAATATGAAATTTTGAAGAAAACCCTAGAAATTTGGTAATTTGGATTCAAGCCACGAATTTGAGCATGAAAATTAGAGTAAATTGTATATTTGAGCTAGTAAGTCTATGGGTAGAGTTTATCTTCGAGAAATTTTGAAATCCGGGCACGTGGGCCCGAGGGCATTTTGGTCAATACTTCGAGCGGAGATGAGAATTTATATAGTCTGAATTTTTACAAGTATTAGGGTATATTTTCATTGGTTTGCCCGTTATTTGGCTAGTTTTGGAGCGATGTGCATCAATTGGAGTTGTCGGAAGGGCTTGGAAGCCGGTTATGGAATTTCGGAGCGAGGTAAGTCTCCTTTCTAACTTTGTGAGGGGGAATTTTCCCCATAGGTGAACTAATTAATTATGTGCTACTATTTGCGGGGGCTACGTACATACGAGGTGACGGGAGTCCGTGCGTAGCTACTATTATGCTTGTGTCCGGGTAGTCTACGACCCACTAGCATGCCTTATGTGTTGTACTTGTGATCTTGCCAATAATATTAGACTGTTAATGCTATCGAATTAGTAATTGATTACCTAAGAAGGTTAGAGTTTACTTTTCTTAGTCATTTAGAAAGAGAATTGATTCTTCCTTGGATAATTGTGTTTCGGATAAATCTATAATGTTTGAAACCCTGTTGAAATTGGCAAGTAAATCCTCAGAAAGGTATTAAATACTATTTTCATGTTCATTAAAAGGAGAATTCTATAACTTTATTGAACAGCTAATTTTCCTGATAAAAAAATGTGGTTTATTGGTGTGAATATGTGTAACTATGGGTGCCTGAGTCGCATGTATGATTCGCGAGTAGGATAACCTTGTAATTATGTATAACCGCGTCGCATGATCAATTCACGAGCGGGGAAGATAGATGCATCTATGGTTCGAGCCGTTCGACCCTCGGCAGTGCACAGTTTATTATTGTTGGTCCGCGTCGTTCGACCCTCGGCACTTTGTTTGCGCATGATAAATGTTGTGTATTTCCTATGATCAATACATGTTTATCGGCCTAAGGAAATTTTTAATTGCCAGTTAAAAAGAAGAAAAATTGATGTGTAAAATGTGAAATAAGTCTGATGTTTCTTATCCCTGATTATTATTTAATTGTCTATGATACTCATGCTTAGCACCTCACTTGATTATAATTAACCAACTTATAGCAAGTGACTAATTCGACCTCTCGTCACTACCTCTCTGAGGTTAGGTGGGATACTTACTGAGTACACGTTGTTTTCGTACTCATGCTACACTTGCTGTGCATTTTGTTGCATAGGTACCTTCATAGCAATATGGCTGACTTGGAGACTTAGACGAGCTGCATCACTCGGAGACGACCGCAGTCGGCAGAGTCTTCCTCTATATATTTTATTTTCATTATTTATTCCTTGTCCAATTTGTATTTCGGACAAACTTTGTAGAATTTGTAAAACTCTTAGGAATTGTTCATGTACTTGTGTCACCTGGTTCTGGGATGTGTTGGGATGTACTTTATTAAAATGGAGTATTGGATTGTTATTTTTACTTAATGGATTTTTTTTAGTTGTTACATGTTAAAGTGAAAGGTAATGGTTTCAAAAATGCTAAAACAGGAAATTTAGCTTAACTATTCAATGATTGGATTGCCTTACAGCGGTGTCCGGCGCCATCGCGACCTTATGGATTTCTGGTCGAGATAAGAAAGGAAGAAAAACAAGGAAAGAGTTAGTTCGTATAACGGAAAAATTATAATAAAGCGGTAAAAGGGGTAGGGATGACAAAATTTAAATAGTGAATTTAGGGAACGTAATTGAGAAAATAACGGAGGAAACGTATATTGTAACCAGATTAAACGACGGATTGCAAGTAAGTTCATATAAAGGAAAATGGGAAATGGGTGTGCATGTAGTAATAACAAGGGTAAATGGGGAGGGATGTTCAGGCATTAGCAAAGTAATAAAGACACGTCTATCAAGAAAGACTAATTCACATATACCAAGTTCATTATGGTAAAAGCCTAAAGATATCCCCAGCAGAGTCACCATGCTGTCGCGCCCCCTTTTTCTCGCGAAATCGAGTTTCGACATTGACAACTCCTTTGAGAAGGGAAGGAATTTTTTTATTGAGAGATTCACCACCTAACGGATTAAGGTGCGTTAAGGCACCTATTAAAAATGACTCAAGTTACTAGTTGCGTCACCAAAGATCAGGTAAGGGCTCAAATTACCTCGAGGAGAAGGTGTTAAGCACTCCTCGAGGTCCAAAATGGTGGGTCCTGACCGAACTTAACTTATGTGAATTAGTCTAATAAGAAGTGAGAGAACTATTTAATAGGGGTGGGGGTCCAACGTTTTTTAGCCCAAAGGATCACTCTGTGCAACATAAATAATATTCCGTAACTCCCCAAGACGGGGTGTTACTCATATTCAATAGGCACAGACTATCATCTCCTGCTACCCGATTACTACTTTTAAGTTATATTACCTAAAGCGCTCTAATCAATTCTAACTCGTGTCCTATGCGTGCACTACCCGTCCCTTATCTATTGTCCTGGAGGCATTAAGACCTCTATTTTGGATGGTTGTAGACTCAACCTAGGTTACTCAAAATTGTAAAACTAGGCGACATACAAAATGTGTTTAACTTTCACATAAGAGAAGATAAAGGCTCATATTAGCCTCCACACATTAAGTAGCAAATGCACGCAAACAAATTGGTTGGTTGACAGTTTTAACAGTTAAGGCTATTGGATCTTATAGACATGATTTCTACGTGATTCTGGATTTTAAACATGCTGATAGCTTATGAAAAGTAATTCCTAGGTGATTCTGTAATTGCCTATCGATTTCAGTTTAAAACGTTTGAACCTATAGGCAAGTTATCTATGTGACTTTATCGATAGTTGACAACAGAAGTACTCAGAATTATTTAATTACTCTTATAAGCATGCTTTCTAGTGGTATTTAGCAAGACATTATGCAGATTCCAGTTTTATCATTATCACAAATGACAGATATCCCTATGCGCATGTATTCTACTTTTGAAACTTCCATTATAGACATGCATGTTAGCTAGGCCAGTGTGATAATTAATTAAAACCTATAGCCTTGATTTCTATAGAAACAAATACAAATATGCTGTAAGTTGAGCTTGATTATTGTATTTCCTATATGCAAGGTATCTAATCATGCAAAGCAAAGTAGACAGGATATCCACATAATTTATTTGGGCCGGAATGAAATCCCTATAGGCATGTTATCTAACATGTGATGGCAAACATAAACATTTAGACAAGTGTTCAGCATACAATTTCAGGTCGTGAAGTAAAACCTATAGGCATGTTATCTTGACAAAAAAAATGGCAAAGTACCTATAGGCATGTTATCGACTCCCAAAATACCAAATAAAACCCATTTCCCAATTTTATTATCACTCCAATTGTTATTACAAATAATTATTACAGACTAGAATCAACTGAATAAATTACAAAATGTATATACTATAGGAAGCCTGCAACAGGCCCAAAAACATATGGATAGGCCAGGCCTTTCAATCCACAATATCTCCAAAAGCCAGTGTTCATAGAACAACAAAGTGATTGACTCACTTCTGTTTTAAGCACAAGCATACCAAGCCCAGTCCTCTAATGTGTTAGAGTTCCCAAGGGTTTCACGAACCCCCGGCAGTGCTCACACTAGAGTGAAAAGATCATAACCAATTCAAGGAAAAATTATGGACCAAATCCTGGTGTGTCACAGTTCACGAGGGTCTCATAGAATTCGAAAGAGTGCAGGACATGATTAGGAAGTGCACTTATGGATAGAATCACACATAGAACATGAACAAACATCTTTAAACTAAGCAGACTTGAAACTAACAAGTTTGGAAGTTAACAAAGTCAAGAACTGATAAGGATCAGTTCATGAGCATGCTTCACAAAAGACTGTAAAGAATTCAAATTAGGATAAGTCACAGAAACGAAATTCATTGATCAGTAATGAATCAAGCAGCACATTAGGTATCAGTAAGAACTAATTGCATGGTCGAGCACGAAATCAGTGGAATAGCATGCTAACATTTTGACAACAAACGAAGGGATACATGATGAACTAGTTGTAGAGAAAGATATTAAACACACTTAAAGATAGCCTTAAGTGCACATAATTAAAAAGGTTTTATCAATTAATCTACATGTCTAAAATACATAGAGCAATGAGTCTAATAACAGTAGCATATTGAACAATTGAAAGGTAGAGAAGTTTCAATGACTTACTAGTTCAGATGAAACAGAAAGAAGCTAAGTAATGTAGCAATGATCATCAATAGCAGCAAACAACAAGAAGATTTCTGGCCTTGGGTTCCAGCCAGCCAAGAATCAAAGCAGAATAGCATAATAGTATACAGTATAGAGTTTTACTAGTGAGAGTAGTCTCGAGTTCTAAGTCTTGTTCTAAGGGGAAAAAGGGGAGGGGTTTAAATAGAATTAGACTAGAGTCCACAAATAAGGTAATAATCAATCAGGGAAAACTAAAATTAATTAAGGAGGTAAAACTCAGAACATTATTCAAGGTAAGCCAGAAATAACGGTTCACGGTAATCATGGAACCAAACATATTTGGGGAATCAAAGACCCCTAGGTTTAGGGTAATAATTAACGGCAAGAGTCATAAATAGATAGACAGAATCAATAAAGGAAAAATGACATAAAGAATCGAAACTCTAACTTTTAGGGTAAATAAAATTAGTCAGAATGATCAAAGCAAAATAAAAATGCACCTAGACAGATATACGAAAACATTTTAAAAAATGTTAACATAAATAAGAACCATAACAGATCTGAGCCCTAATTTTAAGGCAAGTAAAATTAGTAAAAAAAATCACGAAAACAACAATAAAATGCAGATAGATAAAAATTAAAGAAAATATTTAACAAAAAATAGAACCATAACATATTTTGAAAAGATCTGAGCCCTAATTTGAAGGCAAGTAAAATTAGTCAGAAAATTACAACGAAAATCACAAAAGGCACATAGTTAGATACACGAAACATTAAAGAAGATTTTTTACAAAAATAAGAAGAAATTTTAACAGATCTTGGAAAGATCTAAACCCTAGCTTTAAGGTAAATAAAGAATCGAGAAAATCTCAGAGATTCGTACCCCAAAGAGATGAAGAATGAACATAGATGAAAATGGGTGAAGGTTTGAACCAGATTTGGCCCCGAATGAGGGAAATCGGTTTGCCATGTTAGGAAAGCCACTATGTTATGCCATAAACGAGTAGCCAATGGCGAGAAAGGGCCAATAAGGTAAGAAAATCATCAACGGATTCTGTATTTGGTTAGAGTCGAAGGGAGATTAGGGGGTCACGGTGCTTAGGGTTCAGAAGAGGAGGAGATGTGAGAGTTTTAGGGCGGAGATTTTGAGAGAATGGGTTAGGGTTTGGGGGTGATGGTGTAATTAAAAGGGGAGGATAAATAAGGGTCGTTTATCTTGAGAGATCATCAGCCAAGATTGAAAATTGGAACGGGGTGGGTCATGGAGATGGGGCACTGACCGGGTTTAGAGGGTTGGGTTATTTTTGTTTGGGTTGGGGTATTTGGGCTAGGATTTTAAGTAGTTGGGTTGGGGTTGGTCCGAAATTGGCTTAGAATTGGGCTAGTTTTTGAATACATAATATTCATCAAAAAATAATTTATAAAAGTAATGAATAAATAAAAAAATTATTATTTGTGCACTGGAATAATAACTTAACATTATAAAAATAAAAAAAGTTATTTTGGCACAAATGATGTAATTATACATGAATATAGGCTATTATTGCAAAAATATGCAATTAGCCTAAAAATGCAAATGTATTTATGACAAATATGTTAAAAATATTTAAAACATATTATGGGTGTAAATGGTGAAATTGAATGATAAAATCATTGAAAGATAATTTGTTATGAAATTAATGAGTAGGAATAAATTGATTTAAAAACTTTTAAAATTATAGAAAATTATGAAAAAAAATGCTTGTATATGTCTATAAATCAAGTGATCATGCATATGCACTATTTTGAAAGTATATATGTATATTTAAAAATATGAGGAAAAAATTAGATATCAACAGGTATAAGTTTCCACGAATTAAGCAGTAACGGGTAGCTTTTTGTCGAAGCAACTGAGACTCTTTCTTGTCTTTAGGTAGGGTTTCATACTGCAAAAAGTTAACTAATTCGCTCCTCCAATCCCAAGTTAAATTATTGAAATTTACCTCATTTTTGTCTTGGTCGAGTGCTGAATGAAACAAATGTGTTACGATAGCATTTTCTGCATTTTTTGTTATTTCTGCAACTGACGCAGGATTAGCTACTGCATCTGCTTCTGCATTTTCTTCCCTGGGTATTTGCACGATTTTCCATGATTGGAATTTGCTGACCAATTCTCGTGCCTTTTCCAAGTATTGCTGCATTCCTGCCTCTCTAGCTATGTAAGTCCCCTGCATCTAGTTAACTACCAGCTGTGAATCCCGTTCCAGTCTCAGACTTGCAATCACTACCTCGTACTCTGCTTCATTATTAGTAATGTGGTAGCATTTTATTTCTTGTCTTATGATTTTTCCCGAAGGTGGGATTAAAATGATAACTAAACCTGCTCATTTGACATTCGAGGAGCCGTTAGTAAATCCAAGTACCCGAATTAGATCCGGTGAATACCTATAGTTCTTTTTTTGCTTGAGGAACTATTCCTGTACTGAAATCTGCCACAAAATCTGCTAAAACTTGTGATTTTATCGTAGTTCTAAGTTGGTACATGATATTATATTCACTGAGTTATATATCCCATTTAGCTAACCTACCTGACAGTTCTTGCTTATGCAATATATTTCTTAGGGGATAAGTAGTTTCTACAAAGATAGGGTAACATTGAAAATAAGGTCTCAACTTTCTAGATGCCATAATTAATACCAAAGAAGGCTTCTCTAAGTGAGGATATCGAGTTTCAGCATCTAACAAAGATTTTTTAACATAATAAATTGGAGATTGTTTACCTTTATCTTCTCGTACCAATACCGCACTTACCATCATTTCTGACAAGGCGAGATATACGAGTAGCCTTTCTCCATTCTTTGGTTTAGCTAGTAGAGGTGGATTTGACGGATATGGTTTTAGATTTTTAAGAGCTTGTTGACATTCCTCAGTCCACTCAAACTGGTTTTGCTTTTTTTAGTACTAAAAAGAACTTGAAACTTTTCTCTGAAGATTTTGAAATGAATCTTCCCAAAGCTGCTACCCCTTCCCGTCAACCTCTGTACCTCTTTTTTGCTCGTGAGTATGTCTGGTATCTCCTCAATGGCATTTATCTGTGCAGGGTTTGTCGCGCCCTTTTTTTCTCGCGAAATCGGGTTTTGACATTTTTTAGACAACTCCTTTTGAGAGGGTAAGGAAAAGGAATTGGTTTAGAGTCGCCACCTAACGGATTAAGATGCGTTAGGGAACCTAAAGCAGATAACTCATGTTATACTGTTTTACATCACCAGAGATCGGGTAAGGGTTCAAATTACCTTGAGGGGAAGGTGTTAGGCAACCCTCGTGGTCCATAACTGTGGGTCTCGGCCGAACTTAAATTAAGCAAATTAGTCTAAGGAAAAGAAAACTAATTAATAGGGATGGGGGGTCCTAAGTTTTTTAGCCTATAGGATCATCCCGTGCAATACTTTGTAACTCCCTCAAGTCGGTGTGTTACTCATGGTATTTAGCGCACGGACTATCATCTCCTACTACTCGATTACTATCTTTAAGTTGTTACCTAAAGCGCTCTAGTTGATTCTAGTTCGTTTCCTATGCATGCACTACACGTCCCTTACCTATGGCCCAGGAGGAATTAGGACCTCTATTTGGGATAGTTCTAGACTAAGCCTTAGTTGTTCAAAATTGTAAAAGACTAGGCGGCAAGAAAAACAATTAGGACTTTCAGAGAAGGCAGATATTGGCTCATACTGACTTCCACACATAAACAACAAATGCACGCAATTGATTTGGCAAGTTTATTAATCTTAAAGTTCCTATAGGCAGGATATCTAGGTGAGAAGATAGATATACAGAGGCAGTTTTATTAAGGCGAGTGTCAGGACCTATCATTTGCCTACTATTTTTATTCAGTATAATATCTAGGCATTTCAGACAATAATGAATCACAATTACGAATCCAAAATTGTTATTTGATCCTGTAGCATATTATCTAAGTGATTGACAATGACGATTATATTCAGAACCAATAGAATCCTATAGGTATGACTTCTATGAGTGAATTGATTTAAATCCTATAGGCATGGTATCTATTACTGAATTGATTTAAATCCTATAGGCATGATCTCTAGGTTTGAAATTGATTTTAGTCCTATAGGCATGATATCTATTACTAAATTGATTTAAATCCTATAGGCATTATCTCTAGATTTGAAATTGATTTTAGTCCTATAGACATGGTATCTATTAAGCAGTACATGGGCAGAAATTGTACATATTGCCAAAAAATAATTGAATCAAACGTTAGGGTCCTATGGGCATGATTGCTAACACATGTTTGTTTGGGCAGGATTTTCTAACGCTATTATAACATTAACCTTATAGAAAGATCTCTAATACGCAAAGGTAGAACTCAGAATCAACATCACCAACGAAAGTCCTATAGGCAGGATTTCTAAACACAACATAGAACTTATACAGTTTTGACAAATGAACAGAATCAACAACATAGATGAAACCCTATAGGCATATTCTACCCAGATTAACAAAAGGAAATAAGAAAACCCTCCCCCTCCCACCCCCCCACCCCCCATTTTTACTAAATACCCCAAAATCTATTTATTACAAAGTTATAACAGACCAGATAATGAATGAATTACATAATATAAATATGATACACTATAGGGAGCCCTTGCCCAAATAAACCTGGGAACCAGGCCTTCAAACCAGTCAACTTCGAGGCTCATTTCAAAGGTATAGCATAGCCAAATACGAGTGATTCACCCGTAGCACATATAGAACCAGGTTTCCAATGTATCAAAGTTCCCAAGGGCCTCAGGGACCCAGGGGAATGCTCACGCCAGAACCAAATATTCAGAGATGATTCAAAAGAGATTATGAACCAGTTCCCAGTGTGTCGGAGTTCATAAGAGTCTCGCATGGACCCTGAGCAGTGCTCACACTGGGGTGGTTGAGGATAGAACCTAAGGACCTAAGAGTGGAATATTTTAAAAGAGTAACAGCATATAAAAGAGGGAGAGACAGATTTAAAACAGTTTTTGTTTCAGAAGAAAAGAAAAACAAAGTTTAAGACATAGAACTTGTAGGCAGAATTGCACCAAGAAAACAAGCAAGGTCCATGCTCAAACACACAGTTCAAATAAGTTGAAGTCTGGTTAAGCTAAATGTTCATGCTAGTATTTAGGACAACCTTGTTTAATCACAGAAGCATTTAGGTGAAGTGTTAAGGAAATCAGTCAAATTATCACATGAATCCAGAAGGATGCAAAACATGTTAGAAAACAAGTTTGCAGGGCACAAATACAAATCTGCTAAGTTAGGATTAATTGACTAATTTTATGCTGGTAGTATCCTAAGAATGCAAAGTTCAGAACAGGCAGGATTAGCAAACAGTGTGCATGAGATAAGTTAAACATTAAGCTAGCTTTTAGGAGGATTCATATTATTCAAAGATTACCAATCTCATAACTAACAGTATCAATTAGAGGGCTAAAAGAGAATCATACAAGCATGCAATTGGCAGAATCATGCTCAGAATGGGCTTTAAAAACGCTGGATTATAAACACAGTTCATAGATACATAGAAATGAATGACAAAGGGTAGTCACTCACCAGTTAGGCAAAAAAGCAAGAAATACACCACAATAGTCGAGAGCCCAGAATTAATTGGCCTTGGCTTTCAACCGGCCAAGACCATAAGCAAACGAGAGCAAAGAGAATCAGAATTAAACCCTAAGTTTTCAGTGAGAGTATATTGATTTACATCTGTCCTAAAGGGGAAAAGGGAGGGGTTTATATAGTAGTATAGTATAAACAGGAACACGGTAAGTATTAAACACAGAATCAATTAGAATCTAATTTTTAGGGCAAATAATACATAAACAAGAAGTTCAGTAAGTTAACAGAGAATAAGGGAATACAATCATGCGAGTAACACTTAAAATAAGGGGATACATCAGAGAATAAGGAAAATATCACATAAGAATCGATTAAAAATCAGATTTAGGGCGAAAAAAGGTAAAAATAAAGGAAACACGGTAGATTAAACAGAAATAAGGAAAATATTGGCCAAACACCAAAAAAGGAAGAGTATCAATCAGAAATCAGTAAAGAACAAGGAAAGATCTCAAACCCTAGTTGAGGCTGATGCCTTGAATCGGGCCAAAGATGCAAGAATCGTTCAATAAAACATGTATATGGACGAAAGATCGTCCAGATCTTCATAGAATCAGGGTGAATCTACTTGTTATTGAGGTAGTTCTTGCCAAAAAATAGGGCAAGAACTAAACAGTACCATACATATCCGTATAATGATAGAGTAACACAAAATAGGTAAGTGAATCATGGATTGATTCCATGTTTGAGCCGAAATCGGAGAGATTTGGGGGTGACGGCGCTAGGGTTTGACAGAGAGAGGTGAAGGTTCGAGAGAGTATAGAGACGGAGGGGCTGGGATAATGAGGTTTAGGGTTTGGGATGGGTACGTTAATTAAAAAGTAGGGGAGTGATATGAGTCGTTGATCTCAGAGATCAACGATTGTGATTTAAAAGGGGTTGGGTCGGGTATCTAAGCGGGTTACCGATCGGGTAATTACAGGGGTCGTTTGGATTGGGCTTTGAGGGGTTGGGACAGAGACTAGGTAGGTGTATTAGGTAAATGGGCTAAAGGGGTTGGTAGTTTAGATTCGAAATTAGTAAACTTAGGGCTATATTTTAAATACCCAATAAATAATTTATAAAAATAATTAAAAAAATAAAAAAATATCAATTTTTCATAAAAAATGATTTAAGATAATTACTTAATATTATAAAAATATAAAAAGTCATTTTCTGTAGAAATAACGTAATTATGCATATATATGGGCTATTATTGCAAAATATGCAAATTTAGCCTAAGGATGCAAATATAATTATGATAAATACATCAAAAATATTTAAAACTTAATATGGGTATAAATGATGAAAATTAAATGGTAAATCATCATAACAATTATTTGAAATGCAATTAATAATCATTTATATAATAAAATGTAGGAATAAATTGATTAAAAACCTTTAAAAATTATAAAAAAAATACTTGACGATATTCATGCACTATTTTGAAGGTATATATGTATATTTAAAAATGTATGAGGGAAAATTGGGCATTAACAAGGTTCACTTCAATACCTCAGTTAGAAACAAGAAAACCTAAAACCTTACCTGAAGCCACGCCAAAGGCATATTTTTCTGGATTTAGCTTCATATTATATTTGCGGAGAATTTCGAAGGTGCTCAAAAGGTGTTGGAAATGATCTCCTACTCGAGCATATTTAACCAACATATCATCTATGTATACTTCCATTGTCTTTCCCAGGTGTTCTTGAAACATTTTGGCCACCAATCTTTCGTATGTGGCCCTAGCGTTTTTCAAAACAAAGGGCATAACCTTGTAGCTAGGGGTGGTAAAATGGTTAAAATAAAACAGTTAACCACCCATATTATCCACTAAAAATGGGTTGGATGATGAACTTTTTAAAAATGCATCAAATATGGATAAGAACCATATTATTCATCTAGAAAATGGATAACCAATGAGTAACCAATGGATAACCAATGGGTCTAACTTTTACATTTTTAAAGCCTCAAATTGGGGGTTCCTCAAGTTAGGGAGACTAAGAATTCTCCCAAAAGTGATCATATGCAAGAAGTCATGGATAATACGGTTAACCCATTTTTTATCCGTATTAAATATGGATCGGGTCGGATAATTTATCTATTTTTTCATTACCCGTTTTCGACCCGAACCATATCCGACCTAACCCGCCCGTTTTCCACTCCTACTTGTAGTAATAAATCCCCCTATTTTTAATAAATGAAGTTTTTTCTTCATCTGTGGGATCCATATTTATTTGATTATATCTTGACATGCATCTAAAAAGCTTAATATTTCATGACCTGTGGTAGAATAAATCAATTGATCTATATGCGGTAAAGGAAATGAATCTTTTGAGAATGCTTTATTTAAATCAGTATAACTTACGCAAATCGGCCATTTTCCATTCTTTTTCAGAACTACCACTGTATTAGCTAACCAGTTAGGGTACTTTACCTCCCGTATTGATCCGATTTTTAGAAGTTTCTGTACCTCATTTTCAATTACTTGATTTTTGAACGACCCTTGCTTCCTTTTTTTTTGCTTGACTAGTGGGTATAAAGGATGTTCATTCAGTTTGTGAGTCATCACCTCCGGTGGTATACCTGACATATCTGAATGCGACCAAGAAAAACAATCTGCATTAGCTTCTAAAAATTTTACTAACTTACCTTTCATTTCTGATCTTAGTTTCGCCCCAACATAAACTTTTCTTTCTGGCCATTGCTTGAATGATGTGATAGCCTCGAGTTCTTCAGTTGTTGTTTTGATGTTTTCATTCTCTTCTGGCTCTTGAATGACATCAGGTCTTGAATCCATATTTGTATGTCCCAAACTATTTTCAGTTGAGGTTTGAATTATGCCCTCAACTGAATTCTGTAGTTGCTATTTTTTATTTGCTTCATCGTTTACTGTACTTGAATCCGCAACTGAATTGATACTTTTAGAAGCTTGCTGATCTCCACGGATTTGTCGAATCCCCATTGCGAGGGAAACTTTATAACTTGATGTAATGTAGACGGCACAACATCCATATCATGAATCCATGGCCTCCCAAGAATCATATTATAAGCCACGTCCGTATCTATCACCTGGAATTTTGTATCCTTGACAAATCCCACTGCAAATGCGGGAAGCACTATTTCCCCTTTTGTAACAACGTTCGAGTTATCGAATCCATATAAGGTATGAGCTTTTGGCACCTTCTTGTCATCGGCTTGCATCTCATTTACCACTCTTAGAAGAATAATATTTACAGAGCTACCTGGATCAATCAAAACTTGTTTAACATTGGTATCATGTACATGTAAAGATATTACCAGCGCATCATTATGAGGATTATCAAGCCATCTGCATCTGCATCATCAAACGTTACACTATCTTCCTCCAAAACTTGGCGAATTTGCTTCCCATGGGTAACCGTGACTTTTGACGTCTTTTTCGCAACTGTATATGTTACACCATTGACCTCTTCTCCTCCACTTATCACATTAAATGTTATTTTGGGAGACGGAGGTTTTGAGGTTCTTGTCTATTTTTCATATAGGATTGCTTACCTTTCTCGCTGAACAAGTCAGTTAAATAACCCTGCTTTAGCAAATGCTCTACTTCACCTTGTAATAATCTGCAATCTGTTGTTTTACAGCCATGGTCATTATGGAACTCGCACCAGAAATCTGGATTTCTTCTGCTCGGGTTTGATCTCATTTCTTTTGCCCACCGCACCATAGCTCCCATACTTCTTAGAACAACTACCAACTCGGAAGTGCTAATATTGAAACTGTAATCACCAATCCTTGCATTCATGTTAACATCGTTGTTACACGCATCATGTTCTTTTCTGAACCTGGATGATGATCCCGCATCTCTATGCCTTGATCTACGGTCAGACCGTATATTTTATTGTTTGAATCGTGAATATCGCCCTGCAGGTTCCATATAACGTTCATACCTGTTTTTACCGGACCTTTTTTCAGACCCTTACCGTCTTGAACTTGTTCTTTCATCAACCCTTGACTCTGAGACGGTGTCTTCTTTAGTTTGCAGCTTCGTGTTGTTCCTATTGTATACATCATTCCATGTTGTAGCATGGAATTCTTGTAAGCATCATTCTCGTGGGTCAGTTGTTCCATCATATTTTGGATATCAGGCATTTTGAACTTCTTAGGAATGGGCAGAGGGGCCGAGCTCGACTTTCAAGGTTTCTGTGAATATTTATCAATATCTACTCCTTTAATCACCGGTGGTATGGCAGGTATTTGTTCTGTGCGGTCATTTTGCTCTTTCATCTGTTTCTGCAAAGTTAGTACCAAATTTTGTAAATCAGAGTTATTTGGTGTACCTGACCTTCCATCATGTGATTCATTTGGAGTTCCCCCGCTTCCTGAATTGGCAAGCCCCGAGCGTGGAATTTCTATGGTTGCAGTATTGTTTGGGGGAGGAGTTGGAGGTACAGTTGGTAATACCCTAAAAAAAGCTTGGAGAGCATTGTTCACATGTTCTGCAATCAATTGTTTTAAAGCATACTGCTCAACAGTTTGCTCGTCCCCATGTTGTTCATTCGTGTGAGATGTTGTCCTTTCAGGTGTTTCCTCTCGAGACTGTCGAGGAGATTTCTGTGGGAAGTAATTGGTGGAGGTCCTCTGTCATGACCCGAATTCCCAACCTTGGGGATCGTGATGGCGCCTAACACCACACTTGCTAGGCAAGCCAATGTTAGAATTCGATTAGCTATTTTTCCTTTGGTTACTTATTTAAACACAATAAAATAAATTTAAAGTAAATTAAGTTTAATTATTTCCAGCGAATAACCTCATAAATAAAATGTTAAACAAATAAATAAATCGAGCCACGAACTAAATATATATAAGTCTAAGACTGCCCCGGGGTCTGGTGTCACAATTCACGAACATCTAAGAATACTACAAATAATGGGCTGAAAGAAATAATATATCTGTTTTGAGTAAAATAAAACAGTCTCTATAAATCTAGGAGAAGACTCCAGGAATCTGCGAACGCCGGTAGATATACCTCGTGTCTCCGAATGATAAATGACCGCTACTAAAATCTCTAACATTGTCCGATACCTGGATCTACACAAAAGAGTGCAGAGTGTAGTATCAGTACACCCGACCCCATGTACTGAGTAAGTGCCGAGCCTAACCTCGACGAAGTAGTGACGAGGCTACGGCGGGGCATTAACAATATAACCTGTGAACAATATAAAATAAAGCAAAAAGGAATTTCTAAAATAAACAAACAATAACTGTAGCGACGATTTAAAATAACTCAGTCACCTTTTCCAGGTCTCATGTATAACCATTCTCACGTAAGTTTCTAAATTTCCAAACATTAACTTAAAAATAAAAGTAGTGCAAAACATGAAAAATGGTGAAGTAAACTAGTAAGTTCTCAAATCTTTGTTTTCTTTGAAAATCAATAAAATATAAGTGTCCTCCCTTACTGATCCTTGTTGCGGCGTGCAACTTGCTCCCACCTGTGCACCCTTATTGCTCCTCCCTATATATATCACCATTATTGCTCCTGTTGTGGCGTGCAACCCGATCTCACCTATCCACCCTTATTACTCCTTGTTGCGGCGTGCAACCCGCTCCCACCAGACATATCATATCAGTTTATTTATGAAAACTCTTACAATTCAGGCCAAGCCTTTCACAACATTTTTGTCTCAACAATTATAAACAAGAAACTGTATTTTCTCATAAACTTCATAAATATCATCTCAAAATGAAACCAACAGGAATATACATATTTCGTAAAACAATGTCAAACCGCTCAAACTTTATGTACCACAATGAAACCAAGGGAACAACCAACACTTTCCAAAAATAATTGAACCAAGACTTATCAACAAGTTAATAAAGTCAAGTAGTCATAGAAACATCAATGAGCATAAAACAATTAAGCCATGAATCAAATAAATTGGAAACGGGGAAGGGATAATGTTTAACAGATAATTTGGTGGTGCATAGATACTCGTCACCTCACCTATACACCACACACATGCAAATTCACATAGCAATTAGGTTGGGGATTCCTATTCCCTCAAGTCAAGGTTAAACCAAACACTTACCTCGAATTCGCAGGCCACTCACTGCTCAATTATAGCTTTCCCTTTTGCATTCACCTCCAATACACTCGAATCTAACCATAATTAACTTAACATCATTAATTAATGCTAAAGGAACTAACTTTATTGAAAATTATAATTTTTCCTAAGTTTACTCAAAAAAAGTTTAAACCCAACCCCTGGCTCGATTGGTCCAAACTCGGGGATCGGAAAAAATTACGTTTACCCATTCACCCCCGAGCCCGAATATGCAATTAGTTTCGAAATCCGACCTAAATTCGAGGTAAAGATTCGATTTTTATAAAATTTTCTAGTTCTACCCAAACCCTCAATTTTTACCATGAAAATTCTTGATTTTTAATTTAAAAGTGATAAAAAAATATTGGGTAATTGAAAGAGTAGAGTTTAGAATTGATTACCTACACTTTGGAGATGAACTTTGGTGAAGAAAATCGTCCTTAGGGCTTGGTAGTTCGAAAAATAGTGATAGAAAGGGTTATGTCCGTGTTTAACACTGTTTAAATATGACTGGACAGGCCTTCATCGTGTTCGCGTGGACCTGCCCGCGTTCACATAGGGTAATGGGCCAGTGGCCTTCGCGATCGCGGAAGGTGGGCCACGTTCGCATAGCACAACCAGGCTCTCCTCCCCCCAGGCCTAGTTACCCTCTATGATCGCGTAGCCCAGCATGCGTTCGCAAAGCTTTAACTGCTAGTGCTTCGCGTTCGCGTGAGGGTCTACACGTTCGAATAGAACAAAAAATGACCCCCAGCTATTTACACTACGCGTTCGCAACTGGGGTAATGCGAGCGTGAAGAAGAAAAGGACTGGGCACCAGAAAACAACAAAAACCAGCAAATTTTTAAGTGTAAAACACCCTGTGGCCTATCCGAAACTCACCCGAGCCCTCGGGGCTCTAAACCAAACGTGCATGCAAGTCTAAAAATCATACGGACACTCTCGTACGATTAAATCATGAAAATAACATGTAAAACTATGAATTAAACCTCAAACTCATCATTTTTAGAACACTTTAAGTTCACTATTTCTCAACCGGACATCCAAATCACGTCAAATAAACTCCGTTTCTCACCAAATATCACAGATAGTGCTTAATACTATAACGAATCTTTATCGGGCTCCGGAACCAAAATACGTGCCCAATACCCATGGTTTCAAACATTAATTCTTTTCTTTATTTCATTAATAATTCAACAAAATAATTTCTTTCAAAATTAATTTCTAAGGCTTGGGGCCTCAGTTCAATTCTGGGCATACGCCAAGTCTCATATTTTACTACGGACCTCCCGGGATCGTCGGAACACAAATCTGGGTCCGTTTACTAAAAATGTTGACTCAAGTCAACTAGAACCAAACTTTAAATTCTAAAAAGTAGTATTTCTTATATTTTCACATAAAAGCTTTCCGATTTCACGCCCGGACTGCGCAAGCAAATCGAGGTAGTTAAAATTAATCTGTTTATGGCTAATAGGCCTAGAACGGAGTCCTAATTCATAGAATGACCCCTTGGGTCATCACATCCTCCCTCCTGTTGGTTAATGTCGTTGATAGTTGACATGATTCGGTTGTGAGAAAGGAGGATTTGGAAAGTAAAAAGATTATCAGATTTCCGGTAACGGAACCAATTTATTTAACGAAAAAAATAAGATTCTTAGTCAAAGCCTAATTTTAGAACTAATCGGGTTACTGATAACCAAATAATTCCTTACTTCCTCAATAATTCGCTTGAAAGGAAATAAAAATGGTAAAAATTAGCTAAAAGAAAGAACAATAGATTTCACTGAATAAGCAAGAGAAAGTAAATGTCTTTTGATAGTACTTGGAACTTGTCCTTACAAAAGAGATTATGCCCCCTTATATAGGAGTATACAAATATAACGTTTTCTTCTATTTATGGCGAATTCATTATGAGCATTAATAGTATTAATTGTCCATTATGATTGGTAATCGTAACTAACTATAAGAATTTTGTAACGATTCTGATTCCCCTCCCTCATTAATTGTGGGTTCGTGAATCTTCCTTCTTTCTAGTCTTGATTCATTCCGCTCGTGCTTCTTCAACAGCTGCTTATGTTCGAACGTTGGTTTTGTATTGTATCGTGGGTGTTTGCCCGCATTTCCGTGCTTCATATACCTTATTAATGAAATATTCCTGTTGTCATTCCCCCATTGTTCCATGTATCATGTTTTGTCAGCTAAATATAATTCTACGTGTATCACTTATTTACCACCAATACAAAAGTCATGCTCTAGTGATGTACTAACTAAATTGTATTACAATACCTTCGTGAAATGTGTCTATCCTGTTTAGCTTGGAATTAGACTCGGATACTTTAGATGTTCCGTCACAAGTTCATGTAAAATCATGTTATAATATTTCTTGAAGTATAGAAATCGTGTTTCAGGAGTTATATGGAAACCATATCTTTAAGTATTTTATAAACTGGCCATGTATTTTGACAAATTGAGTGATAAAATTTTGTCTAAAGGCTCATGAAATCCTTTTCTATATTTGCATGTTTACAACTTAGACAACATGTCTTAGAGTTGTTATTAGACATGACTCTCCACTCTCCAGCTAGAAGTGTTACTTTCCTTTCCTAATATTCTCTTAGGATCTTAATTTAAGTATTCTAAGATGTTCATGAAGATGTTGATTTTAATATTTTAATTAAAATAAAACTTTGGGTGTTAAAGGATTATCGAGAATTATGTTTGTAAATGAAGACTTATGTTATGTTTTGTCAAATAACCAAGAAGAAATGTCGTTATTGCAAGTTTATTTTTGTGTGAACCTTTTATTTGGAAACTTGCTTCAGTACTTTCTTTTGTTCTTGCATCTAATCTGTTGTTGAGTTGTTGGTAGTAATATAATTTATTTTGGATGACTATTCTTGAAAGTTAGAAGTTTTTGTGGCAATCTATGCATTTTCTGATCTACTTACATGATAATATAGCAAAATACGAGATCATAAGTCTTAATACTACTCTCTATTTAATAGAGTGAACACCAATATAACTGGATTGCTTTGCTATTATCCATTATCTTAAGGTTAAGCAGACTATAAAATACAAGTTAATTTTAACATTATTTAATAAGTAGGTGTCCTATTTACTATTAAAATAATTAGGTGGCGGTTCTTTTAATTTATTCAAAATTACCAATGTTATACTTCGCTTTGACCCGTATTAAAATGGGTATAATCAGCAATATAATATTTCTTTCTTTCTAACTTGTTACTAAAACTCTCCCCCTGCTCTTTAAACTCTAAACTCTTCTTTGTAGAAGATGGAAAGAAACATGGACTCTACAATTATATTCAACTATATGGGTGTCGAAAAAGACATCAAGCAAAAAGCCTTATGCTAGTACAAGCTCAATAAGGAAGAAGGCAAAATAGACGATCGAGGTGGGAAAGCACGGATAATATCGTGTTGTAGCCAACATGCAGGCAGTAGACTATCTGGATCAATTTGGGCTAAATTCAGTTATTGTTTGGTTTCTCTGGCAAGTTGTGATTGTTGGGCATTTGAGGTACAAATTATGCTACGTTGTGATATTGATACGCATGCGGTGGTATAAGGTCTTGTGTTAAAATGCATGCGGTGAGATAAGGTGAGTTTGATACGCGTGGCTAATAGGAGAACTACTAGAAGTCGTACGGTGAGATAAGATAGGCTAAAATGAAGGATGCTATTTCGGGAAATACAATTTTTAAAACTAAATGTAAAGGCTCCCGCGGTGATATAAAAAAAAACTGTGAGTTACTTTGTGATTTTTGACTACAAGACGGTACCTCGGTTGTGGCCCTTGTTGATCTTTCTCTATGTGACGTACTTGTCTTGTTGTTTGTTTCCTTAATATGTTAATCCTGGTTTTCTTTTGTGTTGTATTATCTGCCTTGATTATGTGCAGTTAACTTTTAGTAAATTCCTTATTTGCTTCATTTTCATTGTCATTACCAATGTATTGTTATATCTTTCGTCTTGTTTCTTATTATTTTCAGTAGGGGCTTGACCTGAACTCGTCACTACAGTACCGAGGATAAGCTTGGCACTTAGAGTACCATTGTGGTGTACTCACACTATGTTTCTGCATATTTTTTTGTACAGATCCAGGTACATCTTATCAGTCCCGGCACTAGTGAGCTGAGTTTGCATTTGGAGATTTCAAAGTACACCTGCCCGCGTCCGCATGTCTTGGAGTTCCCTTCTATCTTTTTTTATATTTTCCTTCCTTACTAGACACAGTTGTATAGGAACGATTTGGCATTGTCATAGAGCTTGTGACTTGCATTACACCAGATTTTGGGTTATAATATACACTTTGAGCTGTAGAGATTTCCCTTTTTATATATGTTGTTGAGTTTTGAGATTTTAGATTATTATTTTCTTTCACTTCCGCATGTTTGTTAGGCTTACCTAGTCTTAGAGACTAGATACCATTACGATATTCTACAGAAAAATATTGGGATTGTGACACCAGTGGAAGCTTACTAGAGGTTCAATGGTTGTGGCTCAAGGTATCAAAGTATCTCACTTGTACAAAATGCATGGCTCCATTTCTATTGACTCAACTAATTTGGTGGAGAATAATATTTCATTAGAGTTATGCCCCATAGAAGGCTGCATATGAGTGAGAAGGGGATTGATAGTTTTGCTAAAAAGAATTTGCTTTCTGGAGTGAAACAAGCAAAGTTACAGAAATGTGTTCATTGATTAGCCGGGAAATAGAAAAGAGTTTCTTTTCAAAGCCACCCGCCTTCAAGAAAGTTTGATTTGCTAGAACTGTTACATTTTTATTTATGTGGTCCTTTTAAGGTAAGGTCTCATGGTGGTGCACTTTACTTTGTGACTTTTATTGATAATCATTCTCGCAAACTCTGGGTATTTCCTTTGAATTTCAAGGATCAAGTACTTGATGTGTTCAAGATTTTCAGGCCCTAGTTGAGAGGCAAACAGTTAAGAAATTAAAATGCATCCGCTCAGACAATGATGGTGAGTATATTGGTCCTTTTGATAATTATTGCATGTCTTAGGGTATTCAGCATTAGAAAACTCCTCCAAATACTCCTCAGTTAAATGGTTGAGAGAAAAGGATAATCAGAACTCCAGTTGAGAGGGTTAGATGTATGCTTTCAGGTCGTTTCCAGATTCATTTTGGGCGGAAGCACTTAATAATGTTCCTTGTGCTATCAATTTGTCTCCTACTATTGCTTTGGATGGTGATGTCCTTGACAGAATTTGGTTTGATAAGAATGTTTCTTATGAATGCTTGAGAGTCTTCAGGTCTAAGGCTTTTGCATGTTCCTAAGGATCAGAGGTCAAAGCTGGATGTTAAAACTAAGCAGTGTATCATTATTGGTTATGGTGAAGATGAATTTGGCTATCATTTCTATGATCTGGTTGAAGAAACTTGTTAGAAGCCATGATGATGTGTTCTTTGAAGACCAGACAATTAAAGATTTTGACAAAACTGAGAAGGTTGATTTTAAAGCAATGTGAGCTTAGTTGATGATCCAATTCATGGACTACTCTACCTGAAGAAAATCTTCATACTGATGTAATCAATTTAATAATGAAGATGTTGATCATGTTCAGAATGACCAGGAAGATGTTGTTGATACTCCAGTGCAAGATGATGTCTTTGACCAACAACCAACTGCTATTGTTGCTCCAGAGAGTTCTCTCAGAAGATCTACTAGAGAGAAAGTACCTTCATCTCGTTATACTCCTATGTATGTATTCTTGACTGATGGGGGTGAACCTGAAAGTTTTGAAGAGTGTCGCATGATCGACGGGATGGCGGTCTCCTCCACATAGTCAGGAGGGGGAGAATTGTTGGTTTTTTGGGCTTTTTCACTTTCTATGTGGATAAATAAAATACCTTTTGGACCTATCCCACTTTAACCTATAGCTCACTAATATCAAAACATATAAATATGACCTATTTTAGGTTAGAAATAACAAGATAGAGAGAAAACATAAGAGTGCGGCCGTTTTGAAGCCTTGTGAGAGAGAAATGTGTGTCCTTTTGCTCCAGAAAATTGTTGCTCATCCAGTCTGCTTCAATTAGCTTTTTTCAACTCGTTAATCTTTGGAACGTGCTCAAATTTGATCTGAGAGTTCTTCACTTTTGGTTATTGGAGTTCAACGGTAGAGATCAGATTTGGAAGTCTGTAACTTTGATTTTGAAAGCATGAATAGTAGCTCGATTTTGGGGTGATTTCTCTCCTTTCTTCTATTATTTTGGTGCAATCTAATTTTTATTGTTGCTCTTGTTTTGGAGCTAGCTTTGTAGCAAATTTAGAGAACTTTTGTAACTCTTTTTGATTAATTTTGTGGAGCTTTGAGGGACTTTGGCACCGTGGTTTTTTACCTCGTCACGTTATAGGGGGTTTCCACTTAAATTTGGTGTCTCATATCTTGATTACTTTTCCTTGTTATTCTTTGTTTGCTTGGGGTATAGTTACCGCCCGAATTACTATTTGTGTGCAATTTATTGTCTTCTCCTGGTTCAAGTAGATTGAAAAGTTTGACTTGAGTATTATTTCGTTGTTACCTCGTCGTGCACATTATTTGTGCTTGTTATTTCCCAAAAAAATTAATATGTCCAAAATGTTGAGTCATGAACGGAAGAAGGAGCTAAGAGGAGATATGAGACTTTAAGGAAGTGTTTTGGTTTTATGATATTCCTCAAAATTTGAATTGCGAATAACCTTTGTGAAGTACTTAGTTAGTATAGTATAGTTTTGTATGGTTGGTTTGAAAAGAGTAACACTTATTTTGTTTTCTTTGTTCAACCTTTAATTTTCTCCCTTTGTGTACTTCTACTTCTTCTATTCAAACTAAGTGGCCAGAAAAACTTTAATTCTCAACGTAATTCTCTCATTACCTCTTATGGTATATGAATCCCCCTTGTTGTTTCTACGGCAATGATTTTTTTACAATCTTTGGGAATATGCTAGGCTAAATGTATTTAATTATGTCATTGAAAATGATCAAACCCTCTCAATTATTTTTGTCTTTTAGCTGGAAAATACACAGTTCTTCTACAAATTAATGTTGGGATTAAAGTTTGGTGAATGGGAAATGGAGGGAAGAAATGAGAAGGGAAAGTGAGCTCCCTTATGGTTTGGAAAGAGCAATTGTCCCTCATTGGTGGTGGAAAGAAAAGGGAATGTGCTTATATTGAAAAAGCACTTCCCTTGGTGTTAAATAGGTTGGAAAGGAAGTAAGCCTCAGGTCGTCGGCGTTGCTCGGCTTCGGCTTAATAAACGGAAAGTCAATGGCTATAAATTGTAACGACCCGGCCGGTCATTCCGAGAGTTATAGCCCTGTTTCCCCATTTCTGCTTCTTTATGTGTGGTTCAGCTGTGTTGTGTTGTATCGAGTTAGTAGGTTCAAGTCCGGAGTAGTGTTCGGAAATTCATATGGAGGTCCGTGGTAGAATTGGGTTTGAATTGGCGAAATTGGAAATTTAAGAATCCTTAGGCTTGAATCCGAGGTAATTTGGTATTTTGGTATTGTTTTGCGTGATTCTTAGGTTCGACTAAGCATGAATAATGTTATGGGAGTTGTTGGTATTGTTGGTGAATATCCCAAGGGCCTCGAATGAGTTTAGCTGCTGAAAAAGTAACCGATGTTACTGGTGTTAGGTCTATGATGTTGGGGAGTGCGAACCACACAAAATTGGCACGGACCACAGTAGGAATTCCGCGATCAGCGGTGGAGGCTGGAGTGGACCGCGTAAGCTTGGTCGCGACCGCTGGAGAAGGGGAACTTCGCGGCCGCGGTGGGAAATTCTCGGACCGCGGTGAGGCGTGCGCAGGGGCGGTGAAAGTTGGCGGACCGCGTAGTGAAGATCCGAGGGGTGCACTATAAATACGAGGTTCGGGGTTTTATTTCACATTTTGACCTAAGGAGCTCAGTTTGTGGTGATTTTTCGAGGGTTTTTCAAGGAATTCATCGAGGTAAGTGATTCTAACTCGGATTTGGCTAATATACATGAATATATCACTGATTTCACCATTTGATTAGTAATACGGGGTGAAATTTTGGAGAAAATTGTAGAAACTTCATAAAATGAATTTTTGAGAGTTGAATGTCGATTCGAAATCGGATTTAGATAAATTTGGTATGGTTGGACTCGTGAGTAAATAGTTTCCTAGTTTTGTTAATTTTATCGGATTTTGAGATGTGGGGCCGGAGGCCAGGTTTGACCAAATTCGGGATTTTTTGTCTAATTTGATAATTTCCATGTGGGATTCATTCCTTTAACGTATGTTGATGATAATATACTGATTTTTTGATAGATTTGGAGCTTTTGGAGACCGAGTCGAGGGGAGAGGGCATTCCGGAGTAGGATTCTATGCTGTTAAGGTAAGTAACGATTTTAACTTTGGCTTTGAGGGTATAAACCCGGAGAATTTATACCATGTGATTGTTTGGAGGTGATACCCATACTAGGTGACGGGCGTGTGGGTGTACGCCGCGAGAGATTGAGACTTGGTCCGTCCCGTGAGGCTGTGAGTTCTAATACCCATTATTTGTGTTTATGTGCTTACATGTCTGTTAAACTTGACTTCCTTCATGTTAGAGATCATGCTTAGACTTTATTCATGCTCACATTAGTTGTACTCAGTCATAGAAATGCTTGCACATGTTTACCTCAGTCTCTATTATCTTGCTGATACATTGTAATACTTGATTTGGACTGCTTTCTCTTATTTGTTGAAAACTGTGAGGCTAGAAAGGTACATGACTGAGTGAGGCCGAGGGCCTGTTGTTAGACATTGTACTATAGCACGTGAGTTGTCCGTGCGGATCCAGATTGTACTATAGCACGTGAGTTGTTCGTGCAGTTGTTCGTGCGGATCCAGATATGATATGATAGCACGTGAATTGTCCCTGCAGCGTGTGAGTGGTCCGTGCAGATTAGCGCTTGGGTTGTGGGAGCCCCTCCAGAGTCTGAATAACCCCAGTGTGCGCAGGTACCTATTGAGCGTGTGCATTGAGGGCTAAGGGAACGAGTGACATTGTTGTGAGGTTTCATTTATTTTTGGTGTTACTGCAATTATCTGCTAATTTCCTTGTAGTATTTGCCGATTCATGAAATTTATGTGTTTACCCCTGTTTATTCTTAACTGTGAAAAGTATTAATTGAATTGTTCTGCTTATCTCGTCACTACTACTCAGTTCCTTAGTTGTTTCTGTTACTTGCTGAGTCGGTTGTACTCATACTACACCCTGCACTTTATGTGCAGATCTAGGTGAGTTAGAGCACGGCGATCGTTGAGCTCAAGCCTGCTATCTTTGGAGACTGCATGGTAGTTGCTAGCGTCCGCAGGACCTTGTTACTCCTTTCATCTTATATTCCTTTTTTTGGGTTGTATTGACAGTCAGACAGTTCATATATTAGTTATGGACTTAGACGCTCATGACTTAGTGACACCTCGATGTTTGGGGCTCATTTTTCGCATTATTATTTTTTTCAGATTTGAAATTATGTTTGACTTTTATGGAAACTTATAATATGGAATACTTTTACTTAACTCTCATAAGTTAATTGGTAGTATTTTGGGAAATAGGCTTGCCTTGTGTCACGATAGTCGCTATCACGACAGGGGTCAAATTTGGGGTGGTGACAAGTTGGTATCAGAGCCTAGGTTACATAGGTCTCACGAGTCATGAGTGGGTCAGTAGAGTCTTGTGGATTGGTACGGAGACGTCTGTACTTATCTTTGAGAGGCTGCAGAACCCTCAGAAAATTTCACCTTCTTGGATTCTGGTCATGCGTTTTGTTATTTTAGTAACTAAACATCTGTTATTTCATTTTCTCACAGATGGTGAGGACTCGTTCTACCGATCAGGAGAGACAGCCACCAGCACCACCAGCTCGGGTCGCGAGAGGCCGAGGCCGCAGTAAAGGTTGTGGTAGAGGAAGAGACATCGCCAGCACAGCAGTTAGGGCAGCACCTACAGATCCCCCAGTTGTCCCCACTCAGGACTAGGTCCCCGCGGTAGATGCTCCGGCGGGACCAGCTCAGGAACCACATGTGCCTATTGTGATTCCTGGCCTTCAGGAGGCCCTAGACCAGATTCTATTAGTGTGTAAGGGTCTTGCTCAGTCTGCCTCAGTTACTACGACCATAGCCACTTCTCAGGACAGGGGAGGCACCCACACTTCTGCCGCCCGTACGGCGAAGCAGGTTGTTCAGGGACTTCAGACACCAGGGGAACCACCAGCGCAGCCGGTTGTAGCTGCTCAGGAGCATGTAGTTCCTGCTATGCCAGAGGATGATCACCGTAGGATGGAAAGGATTGGGAGACTCCAGCCTCCACCCTTCAGTGGAACAAAGAGGGAGGATGCCCAGGATTTCTTGGACAGGTGCCAGAGGGTACTCCGCACAGCTGGTATTTTGGAGACTTGTGGGGTGTCTTTCACTACATTTCAATTTTTTGGGGATGCACTCCGATGGTGGGAGACTTACGAGAGGTGTAGGCTTGTTGGTGCAGCACCCCTCACTTGGTAGCAGTTCTTAGTGGTATTTTTAGAGAAGTTTGTGCCTCAGTCCCGTAGAGAGGAGCTACGCAGATAGTTTGAGCAGCTTCACTAGGGTGATATGTCTGTGATGCAGTATGAGATGCAGTTTTTGGAGTTGGCCCGACATGCTATCTGGTTGGTTCCCACAGACAGGGATAGGATCATGAGGTTCATATATGGTCTCACTTTTCAGCTACGGTTGCTTATGACCCGGGAAAGGGTGTCTGGTGCTACCTTTGATGAGATAGTCGACATTGCTCGACAGATTGATATGGTTCGTGGTCAGGAGAGGGTTGAGAGTGAGGACAAGAGGCCTCGTGGTTAGAATGGATTCAGTGGTGCTCCTCAGGGGGGTCAGCTTTAGCACGGCAGAGGTCGTCCACTCATGCATGCTCAGTCATCTCGCCCATTTCACCGTGGTGCATCATCTGGCCATGGTTCTCACGGTCATCAGCAGGGTCAGTCATCATTCAGTGCACTGCCTGCGCAGGATTCTCATCATGCCCCGTCCACTCACGTATCATCGGGTAGTTCTTCTAGGCATCAGGAGCAGCAGTTTCGTCAGAGGAGGGGTTGTTTCGAGTGAGGAGATTTTGGTCACATTATGAGATATTGCCCTAGGCTGTTGGGTGGGACTCCCCAGCGGAGTACTCGGCCGACGGAACCAGTTCCTCCACCACCCGCCCAGCCAGCTAGGGATGGATCTCAGCCAGCTAGGGGCAGAGCCCAGTCAGCTACGGGTCACCCGAGAGGGGGAGGCAGATCAGGGGGTGGTTAGGCCCGTTTCTATACCCTCCCATCCAGACCAGACTCTATTGCTTCAGATGTTGTGATTACAGGTATTATCTCTGTCTGCCACAAAGATGCCTCTGTATTATTTGACCCTGGTTCTACATATTCATATGTTTCATCTTCCTTTGCTCATTTTCTGGATATGCCCCGTGAGTCATTAGTTTCATCTGTTTATGTATCCACTCCTGTGGGCGATACTATTATTGTGGACCGCGCGTATCCGTCATGTGTGGTGTCTATTGGGGGTCGGGAGACCCGAGTGGATTTGTTGTTGCTCAGCATGGTTAACTTCAATGTTATATTGGGTATGGATTGGTTATCTCCATGTCATGTAGTTTTAGATTGTCACACTAAGATTGTGACGTTAGCGATGCCGGGAGTTCCTAGGGTAGAGTGGAGTGGTTCTATAGACTATGTACCGAGTAGGGTGATTTCATATTTGAAGGCTCAGTGTATGGTTGAGAAGGGTTGTTCTCTTACTTGGCTTTTGTGAGAGATGTTAGTGCAAAGACTCCTACCATTGATTCTGTGGTGGTATGTGATTTTTCGGATGTATTTCCTGCAGACCTGCTGGGAGTGTCGTCTGACAGGGATATCGACTTTGGTATTGATTTGGTGTCGGGCACTCAGCCTATTTCTATCCTTCCATATCATATGGCACCAGCGGAGTTGAAAGAATTGAAAGAACAGCTTCAGGAACTCCTAGATAAGGGGTTTATTCGGCATAGTGTGTGACCTTGGGGTGAACAAGTTCTATTTGTGAAGAAGAAGGATGGTTCCATGAGGATGTGTATTGACTACATGCAGTTGAACAAGGTCACAGTCAAGAACAAGTATCCCTTTCCTCGTATTGATGATTTATTTGAACAGCTTCAGGGAGCGAGAGTATTCTCCAAGATTGATTTGAGGTCAGGGTATCACCAGCTGAAAATTCGGGATTCAGATATTCTTAAGACAACTTTCAGAACCCGTTATGGAAATTATGAGTTCTTGGTGAGGTCATTTGGGTTGACCAACGCCCCAGCAGCGTTCATGCAGTTGATGAACAATGTATTCCAGCCATATTTGGACTCCTTCATTATCGTGTTCATTGATGACATCCCGGTGTACTCCCGTAACCAGGAGGGGCATGCTCAGCATTTGAGGATTGTAGTACATATATTAAGGGAGGAGAAGCTTTATGGAACGTTCTCCAAGTGTGAGTTTTGGCTTGGCTCGGTAGCATTCTTGGGGCACGTGGTGTCCAGTGAGGGTATTCAAGTGGACCCGAAGAAAATAGAGGCGGTGTAGAGTTGGCCTAGACCGTCCTCAGCTACAGAGATTAGGAGCTTCCTTGGTTTGTCGGGTTATTACCATCGCTTTGTAGAGGGTTTTTCATCTATTGCTTCACCCTTGACCAAATTGACCCAGAAGGCCGCTCCATTCAGGTGGTCGGACGAGTGTGAGGAGAGCTTTCAGAAGCTCAAGACTGCGTTGACCACAGCTCCAGTGTTAGTTCTGCCATTAGCTTCAGGTTCTTATACCGTGTATTGTGATGCATTGAGAGTAGGCATCAGTTGTGTTTTGATGTAGGGGGTAAGGTGATTGCCTATGCCTCACGTCAGTTGAAGACCCATGAGAAGAATTATCCGGTGCATGATCTTGAGTTAGCAGCCATTGTTCACGCCTTGAAGATTTGGCGTCATTATTTGTATGGGGTTCATTGTGAGATTTATACTAATCACCGAAGTCTGCAGCATCTGTTTAAGCAGAAGGATTTTAATCTGCGTCAGCGGAGGTGGTTGGAGCTTCTCAAGGACTATGATATCACTATTTTATACCATCCGGGGAAGGCCAATATGGTGGTTGATGTGTTGAGTCGTCGGGCAGAGAGTTTGGGAGTTTAGCGTATCTGCCAGCATTAGAGAGACAGTTGGCATTGGATATTTAGGTCTTAGCGGTCTAGCTCATGAGATTGAATATTTAGGAGCTTAGTCGGGTGTTGGCTTGCATGGTCTCCAGGTCTTCTCTTTACGACCCTATCAGAGAGCGTCAGTATGATGACCCACATTTGCTCGTTCTTCAGGACAGGGTCTGGCAAGGTGATGCTAGGGATGTGACTATTGGTGATGGCAGTGTGATGAGGATGCAGGGCGGATATGTGTGCCTAACGTAGATGGGCTTCGGGAGTTGATCCTTGAAGAGTCCCACAACTCGCGGTATTCTATCCATCCGTGCCACGAAGATGTACCAGGATTTGAAACAGCATTATTGGTGGAGGCGAATGAAGAAGATATAGTTGGTTTTGTAGCTCAGTGTCTCAGCTGTCAGCAGGTTAAGTATGAACATCAGAGATCAGGTGGCTTGCTTCAGAGGTTAGATATTCCGGAGTGTAAGTGGGAGCGGATCACCATAGACTTTGTAGTTGGACTCCCGTGGACTTCGAGGAAGTTCGATGCTATTTGGGTTATTGTGGATTGGTTGACCAAGTCTGCACACTTCATTCCTGTTGGTACTACTTACACTTCAGAGCAGTTAGCTGAGATTTATATCCGACAGTTTGTTCGCTTGCATGGTGTCCCGGTTTCTATCATTTCACATAGAGGTACTCAGTTTACATCTCAGTTTTGAGGGTCGTGTACCGAGGGTTGGGTACTCAGGTTGAGTTGAGCACAGTTTTTCATCCTCAGACGGACGAGCAGTCCGAGCGCACTATTCAGATATTGGAGGACATGTTGCACGATTGTGTTATTGACTTTGGGGGTTCATGGGACCAGTTTCTGCCACTCGCGGAGTTTGCATATAACAACAGCTATCAGTCGAGTATCCAGATGGCTCCGTATGAGGTTGAGATGTAGATCTCCGGTTGGTTGGTTTGAGTCGGGTGAGGCTAGACTCTTGGGTACAGATTTGGTGCAGGATGCTTTAGATAAAGTGAAATTGATCCAGAAGAGGCTTCGCACGGCACAGTCTAGGAAGAAGAGCTATGCGGACAGGAAGGTTCGTGATGTATCTTACGTGGTTGGAGAGAAGGTATTGCTGAAGGTTTCACCTATGAAAGGTGTTATGAGATTTGGGAAGAAGGGCAAGTTGAACCCTCGGTTTATTAGTCTGTTTGAGGTGCTTCGGAGGATTGGAGAGGTGGCCTATAAGCTTGCATTGCCACCCAGCTTGTCGAGTGTGCATCCGGTATTTCATGTTTTTATGCTTCGGAAGTATGTTGACGATTCATCCCATTTTTTGGACTTCGGCACGATTCAGTTGGAAGGTTATATGACTTATGATGTGGAGCCGGTGGCTATTTTGGATCGGCAGGTCCAAAAGTTGAGGTCAAAGAACATAGCTTTAGTGAAGGTGCAGTGGAGAGGCTAGCCTGTGGAGGAGGCCCCCTGGGAGACCGAGCGGGAGATACGGAGCAAATATCCACACCTATTTGAGACTTCAGGTATGTTTCTAGACTCGTTCGAGGATGAACGCTTGTTTAAGATGGGGAGGATGTAACGACCCGGTCGGTCATTCCGAGAGTTATAGCCCCGTTTCCCCCATTTTTGCTTCTTTATGTGCAGTTCAGTTGTGTTGTGTTGTATCGAGTTGGTAGGTTCGAGTCCGGAGTAGTGTTCGGAATATAATTTGGAGGTCCATGTAGAATTGGGCTTGAATTGGCGAAATTGGGAATTTAGGAATCCGTAGGCTTGAATCCGAGGTAATTTGGTGTTTTGGTATTGTTTTGAGTGATTCTTAGGTTCGACTAAGTTTGAATGATGTTATGGGACTTGTTGGTATTGTTGGTGAAAGTCCCGAGGGCCTCGGATGTGTTTTGGATGGTTAACGGATGAGTTTAGCTGTTGAAAAAGTTGCTGATGTTGCTGGTGTTGGGTCTCTGATGTAGGGGTGCGGACCGCACAAAATTGGCCCGGACCGTGGTAGTATTTCGCGGTCAGCGGTGGAGGCTGGCTCGGACCGCGTAAGCTTGGTCGCGACCGCTGGAGATGGGGAACTTCATGGTCGCTGTGGGAAATTCACGGACTGCAGTGAGGCGTGCGCGGGGGTGGTGAAAGTTGGCGGACCGCGTAGTGAGGATCCTAGGGGTGCACTATAAATACGAGGTTCAGGGTTTTATTTCGCATTTTGATCTAAGGAGCTCCGTTTGTGGCGATGTTTTGAGGGTTTTTCAAGGAATTCATCGGGGTAAGTGATTCTAACTCGGATCTATCTAATATACATAAATATATCACTGATTTCACAGTTTGATTAGTACTATGGGGTGAAAATTTGGGAAAATTGTAGGAACTTCATAAAATGGATTTTTGAGAGTTGAATGTCGACTTGAAGTCGGATTTAGATAAGTTTGGTATGGTTGGACTCGTGAGTGAATGGGTTTCCTAGTTTTGTAAATTTTATCGGATTCCGATACGTGGGACCTGGGGCCAAGTTTGGCCAAATTTGGGATTTTTTGTCTAATTTGATAATTTTCATGTGGGATTAATTTCTTTAGCGTATATTGATGATAGTATACTGATTTTTGGATAGATTCGGATCTTTTGGAGACCGAGTCGAGGGGCAAAGGCATACCGGAGTAGGATTCTACGTTGTTAAGGTAAGTAACGGTTTTAACTCTGCTTTGAGGGTATAAACCCGGAAAATTTATATCATGTGACTGTTTGGAGGCGATACCTATGCTAGGCGACGGGCGTGTGGGTGTACGCCGCGAGGGATTGAGACTTGGTCCGTCCCGTGATGTTGTGATGCCTAATAGCCATTATCTGTGTTTATGTGCTTACATGTCTGTTAAACTTGACTGCCTTCTTGTTAGAGATCATACTTAGGCTTTATTCATGCTCACATTAGTTGTACTCAGTCATAGAAATTCTTGCACATGTTTACCTCAGTCTCTATTATCCTGTTGATACACTGTAATACTTGATTTGGACTGCTTTCTCTTATTTGTTGAAAATTGTGAGGCTAGAGAGGTACATGACTGGGTGAGGCTAAGGGCCTGTTGTGAGACATTGTACTATAGTACGTGAGTTGTCCGTGCAGATCCAGATTGTACTATAGCACGTGAGTTGTCCGTACGGATCCAGATATGATATGATAGCATGTGAGTTGTCCGTGCAGACGTGAGTGTTCTGTGCAAATTAGCACTTGGGTTGTGGGAGCCCCTCCGGAGTCTGAACACCCCCAGTGTGAGAAGGTACCTATTGAGCGTATACATTGAGGGTACAGGGATTGAGTGACATTGCTGTGAGGTTTCGTTTATTTTTGGTGTTACTGCAATTATCTGCTAATTTCCTTGTAGTATTTGCCGATTCATGAAATTTACGTGTTTACCCTGTTTATTCTTAACTGTGAAAAGTATTAATTGAATTGTTCTTCTTATCTCGTCACTACTACTCAGTTCCTTAGTTGTTTCTGTTACTTGCTGAGTCGGTTGTACTCATACTACACCCTGCACTTTATGTGCAGATCTAGGTGAGTTAAAGCACGGCGATCGTTGAGCTCAGGCCTGCTATCTTTAGAGACTGCATGTTAGCTGCTAGCGTCCGCAGAACCTTGTTACTCCTTTCATCTTATATTCCTCTTTTTGGGTTGTATTGACAGTCAGGCAGTTCATATACTAGTTATGGACTTAGACGCTCATGACTTAGTGACACCTCGATGTTTGGGCTCGTTTTCGCATTATTATTTTTTTCAGATTTGAAATTATGTTTGACTTTTATGGAAACTTCTAATATGGAATACTTTTACTTAACTCTCATAAGTTAATTGGTAGTATTTTGGGAAATAGGCTTGGCTTGTATCACGATAGGCGTCATCACGACAGGGGTTAGATTTGAGGGCGTGACATAAATATGCATTGATCCGTGAATCTTTCCTTATGAAATTTTTGGTACCAATACTCTGGTGAGTTAAATCATTATATCTTGGGAGGATAATATTCCAACACCTCCGGTTCTTGAGGAGAATAATTTTCTTAAGGACACACTGAGCATTCAGTGGGCTCGATTTCATTCCGAAACTTATTTTCTGATTCTGGTTTCTGACAATCTCCAGTTTCTGCCTTATTTCTGTCTTTCTTGTTTCTGTTTTATGTTACAGAAATTTATTATTTCGTAATATGATATTATACTAATACAGATTAATAATAATTATTGCATTACCCTTTCTATCTCCCCTTGGTTGGAATTTCCCCGTATATATTTATATTTCTCTTCTGTTACTTCCCTTCTAGATCCTTCATCCTTATTAAAACTAAATACCCTCTTCTTACTCATTTGCAAACAATGTTAGGTGAAGACAGTAGCAGTCAGTGGCGAAGCCAGAAATTTCTTCTAGGATGTTCAAACTTGTAATAAGTAAAAAAAATCCTCAATAAAGGGTGTTCAATATATGTTATATACCATTAAAATCTAATATTTTATCTATATATACAGTGTAATTTTTGAACGAAGGGTGATAAGTTGACCACCCTTAGGGCTATGTACCTTCGCCCCGGGCAGCAGAAGCAGAAAAGCAAAGGCGCCTACTCGTTTATTACATCCATCGTCGTTTCCAACATTCATGCAGTTGAGGGTCGCTTTGCAGGAAATGGATAAAAACGACCCTACACTTCTCTCAACTACGCGAATATCAGAAACACTTGCCGTTAATTGTCTGTTTATACTCGTAGTATTTTTTGTGTTTGTCCGTCTATGTTTCATGAATGGCTGAATATATGGGTTTTTGTGTGTGTGTGTGTTTTTCCCCCTGAATGTATGTGTGTTTACTTAATTTCCATTATCTTTATGATTCAATATACTGTCAACTCTGGGTATCTGTGCTTATACAGAGACCACACAGTTTGTTGAATCACAAAGATAATGGAAACTAAAAAGAAAATCAAGGAAAAGAAAAACATACAGGAAATAATGTCAATTAAATGGTACCCAATAAAATATCACACTTTAAATATCCAATTAAATAGGCTCCGTGAGATCAAAGGAAAAATGACATTCAAAGCTCAAAACTTAATTTCACCTGAAGATCCATCTATTCTCATATTTTATGTTAGAGACTTTTATCTAAAAACTAATTACATTTAGAGGTATAGCTAGGATTTTGAGTATATGAGTTCTAAAATCTAGAACATGATAAGTTATTGGGTTCAGATAAATTGTTTACATATATTAAGTAGATCCATAAATGGGCTCTGCCGAACTCGTAGCCAGAGTTGTGGCTCCGCCACTTACCACAGTTTATATATAGTTGAAAGGGACTACGCTTACGTGTGTTTTCTCCAAAAATTCATCTATACGATTTTGGAAGTAAAATAAATTGTACTTTCTGTGCTCAATAGCACGTAATAGATGCACCAAATTTTCATCGAAATGATCCACTCTTAGTAATTATCAATTAATAGCTTATATCTTCCCGGGGCATGAATCATTTTTCATATTTATTCTAATCTTTTTTTTTTTTTCCTTTCCAAACACTACAAGAAAAATGCTCAATAGCGAAGGAAAAATTGGTCTCTAACATTAAGGAATTGGTCCCAAATGCTCAATAGCGTCCAGCTAATCTGGTTCTTATAGCTTCCGTCGCTAAAGGTTATTAAGGACGAGATAGTGTGCTGGTCGCTAAATCAGTTGCGCGACCAGTTTAAAACTGGCCTTTAAATAGGTTTTAAAGACCATGTTTTATTTTCATATTTTAGGGACTAAATTTCTGGTCCTTAAAATGTTTTCGCGACTAGTTTAAATATGTTCGTTAAAACGTTTCACGACCAGTTAGAAGCTGGCCGTTATATCTATTTGGAGAAGTTTAAAGCTGGTCCTTAAAGAAACAAGTCACAAGTCCCGAAATCACATTTAGTTTGCAACTAGAAAATCAGGAATATTAATATATAGATAATGTTGCATTAATAAAATAATACCAAAAAGCATCAATTAGTTGCACCGTACATCAATGATGTAAGCTAGTCACAATATTGTGTTCATAAACATTTAGCAAAAAACTACATATACTAATAATATCCCTCGATTGTCATGTAAAATTTTCTTGAAATTCCGACCAAAATGATTGTTAATCTGTATGTCGTCAAAAATCAACTTCTAGTAAACTTCAATATCCGTGGAAGAAATAAGAAATTTCAGTTAGAAAAACTTTATATAATAGACGTATAGATACTCAAGATTTCAGAAAGAGTCTAGTCTCAACAATGATTAGCAACAGTAAACATAAGACACTTTGTAAACATCTGAGCTGCAAACATAAGACACTGTATAAACATAAGACACTTTGCAAATTTTAACCACATAAGAGGTAAAACAGTGTCAATGAACTGAGCTACTGAAAGTTACTCCACAGGGATCAGCAACAGTAAACATCTAACACGCATATCCATTCAAACAATGAACATTTAAGACACTTTGTAACTCATCTGAATATTTTAAATAACAAGGGATCAATAGACAGTTAAAACTCATCAAGCAATAGATCACGAGTCTAAAGTACATTGGAGGAATGCGATGAAGACGATGAGCCCAAGAAAGATGAGGAGGGTGCTGTTGAGGAGGTTGATAAGGATAAAGAGAAGGAGAAAGGCAAGAAAAAGAAGATTAAAGAGGTTTCTCACGCATGGCAGCTCATCAACAAGCAGAAACCAATCTGGTTGCGTAAACCACTCTTCATTTACAAATGTAGTAAATGAAATCAGTATGTCGACGCGTGGTTGTCTGGCTAGGCCATTGTGTTAAGCATATATATATATATATAACACTAGTTTAGCAGTTACAATGTTGTTATGTGATCACCCGCCTCGGCACGAATGTGTATGAAAGAGCAAAACCAGAAAGCGTAGAATTTATGTTAGAGAGATCGGTTGAGATGCGTTTGTTTCAAGCACGTCATCTGTTAGGACCCAATTCTTTGACATCGGGCGTTGGCGCGGCTGTGACAAGGATTGGGCGTGATG
>ML387091.1:30210-45757 GCA_005239525.1 Nicotiana knightiana | reverse complement strand
GCCCGCTTAGCCCGGCCCGCTTAGCCCGTTTGGCCCGGGCCCGGCCCGTTAGCCACCCTTAGTTAGAATGAAGAACACTTGACCTAATTCCTTTTGTTAAAGAGTTCAATAGCCAAGCCATCACCGTATCATTACAACCAGTCCAAAGCTCAAAATATGGGGAATCTTCTCTAGGTTTGAGAATTCTTCCATTTATTAATCCTAATTTGTTTTTAGCTGACAAAGAAATCAGCATTGATTTCCGCCAATCTACATACCCAGTTCCATCAAATAACGTGAAAACTAAATTTGTTCCAGGATTGTCCGAGGGACTCAAGTAAAGAGGATGTGAACTGTCAACAACAATCTGATTCTCATCAAAAAGATTTTCTTCCGCCATTGTTAACAACAACTCAAGCAAAAAAAAACAGTTTTGCAATGGAACAAAGAGCACTTACTTATGTATGGCGAGAAAATGAAGATCGATTAAGTTGAATCAGCTGAAATGTGAATGTAATTCACAGAATTGTAAAAAATATGAGAGTTTAGAAGATCGAGCACCTGTACTCTGATACCATGTTTGGATTCGAGAATTGAGATTGAACACAATGCTTTTGGAAATTTTCTATCTCTTCATTTCTTTCTCGTTCATATCAGTACAATGTATATATATATATATATATATATATATATATATATATATATATATATATACAACAAATACTCAGATGACTAACCGCCTAACTTTTCGCCAAGAGGGATTTTTTGGTACTAATTAAATTCACATTACTAAAATTCTAAGAATGTATTTTATGGAAATTTACAAGTGAAAACTACAAAGTTGCATAAATAATTAGTTGAATGTATGTTGAAGATTTAAAAGGAAAAACAAAAACTTCACTTGACAATACGCCTCCAAACCCCCGTTTCAGCTTGAAATAATTCTCTCTTAAAGTTTAAGTTTTAATCCCAAATCTTTATCGCCAAACATCAACTTTGTTATGAAACAATAACAAAAGAAGAACAATATTGCAGAGAATGAGAGAGGAAATTCTTATTAAATTTTTGGGATGATTTATAATGGGGTAAGACCCCGTTATTTATAGGGAAAGAATGACTTAGCCACCAAGTAAAATTCCTAAGATGTCACGACCCAAATTCTCAACCTTAGGGATCGTGATGGTGCCTGTTGTGAAATCAGGCAAGCCGCACATTTTATTTATTAAAAGTCATTTTCAGGAAAATCACCACATTTATAACAAGAGTCTCGCTTATATAAAGTATCTAAGATTTGGACATCATTAATAATATGAATAAAAGAACCCTGATTCCAGATCTAGTGTCACTGAGTCATGAGCTGCTACATCATGAACGGGAGGAAGTATTGTTTTCTTTCCAACAAATGATGTGAGTAAGCTTCTCCTGAACTGAGGGTCTATCGGAAACAATCTTTCTACCTTCACAAGGTAGGATAAGACTGCATACACATTATCCTCCCTAGACTTCACTCGTAAAATTATACTAAATTTTGTGTTATTGTTATAATTGGAATCTTCTAACGCGAGTGAGAAATTAATTAACAAAGCCAAACACAATACAGCGACAACGTGTAGGCCTACTAAACTTTGGTATAGAACGGCAAATACATACATTAATTACCTAACAACAAATATTTGACCGAATTATGTAACATAATTCTCTACATGTTAAGAAACTAAATCAAAATAACAATATGAAATAAGAAAATAGACAAGAATGTAAAGAGCACGAGATGAGAGCTTCTTATTTCTTTCAAGTGTTTTCAAATGTGTGCAATATAATGCTCAAACCCTCTATTTATAAGATGATATTGAGGTAATAAAAAAGAATGTCATGATCACATGGTAATAACTATTGAGAACACGGGAAAAGATCACGAGGAGGTTATGGAGATGTGAGAGTTACAACTATAATGGTGAAAAGTAGTGAGAGGTTAATGGAAAAGAATAATGGAAGTAACTTCTTTAGGAGTTATACATTCACTATATAATATAACATTTCATAACACTACAGAATTTAATTGTAAAACACGTGGTTCACATAAACACAATTCCTCAAGTTTTCCCCTGTAACTACATTAATACTACAAAGAAAATACAGATATATTACAAATATTCAACACCACGAATTCTCATATTTAGTCTTCTAAGCCAAATAGAATGAAGGATCATGTGGAAAACATCATAACGTTTTGGAGGCATATTAACTTCAAAATGTCTCCTCACTTGTTTACCTCTTCTTTGCAATCTTATATATTGCCTCGTAGAAATTCCAGCCAAAATATTCTTCAAATTTGGAATTTCCTCAACGGGAACTTCAACCGAGAACGATTTCCAGTTCAAAACATCGCTAAAAGGTGACACGTAATGGTCCTTAAGAAGGACCGGAACACAGCCCGTGTAAAGTGCCTCGACCATACGCGGACTAGCAACTTCGTAACCACTTGGACATAAGCAATACTTACTCTTCCTTAGCATGCCATAGTACGAGACTCCTTTTGGTAGATACCTATGAACTTGGATATCGTCGTCTTTGTTTTCCCAATGCTCGAGAAGTATTGGACGTATAGGTCCATGAAGCCCTCCAGCGAAGAACGCCAAAATTGAGCGACGTGATGGGGATGGACCGCCAATTAGGCCGTCCATTGTACCTCCCGGAAGAAGGATCTCTGGAAAGGATACATCTTTAGAAGGCTTGAATCCTTCTGAGGTATTTGCATTACATAACGCTCGGATTGAGTTCTTGAATAGCTCCGGAACAGCCTTGGAAATTTCAGGCCCCTACAAGATCAAAGCATTTCAAAACAATCATTATTCTAATAACAAACTTTTCTCTAGAAACAACAACGACGACGACATACCCCAGTGTAATCTCACAAGTGAGGTTTTGGGAGGGTAGTGAATACGCAGTCTTACCTCTACCTGCTTGTGCAGGTAGAGAAGTTATTTCCGACAGACCCTCGGCTCAAAAAGGAATAATTAAGTTGAAAATCATAAGTCAATGCAAGAGTAGGATGTGAGGAATTACCCAATCATGGCAAGCAAGTATGAAGTGATCCGCGCCTAGGCTCCGATTCCAGTAAGGATATTTCCCAGCGACAAGATTAATGTAATCTCTAAGTGTTTGTTTCATTGGATTCCAATGTTCTCTGGAGTTCCGATCATATATGAAGTGAACTATTGCCGTCACACTGATTGGTAGGAAAAATATATGGGCTTTCTCAGGGTCTCTAGTTCGGAATTTGGTCGTCTCCATTTGATAAATAAAGTTCCCCTCCATCGCGTATATGCTTTTGCACGGACCATTGTGAAAAATAGGCTGATCTCCTTCTTCGTACACAAATACCTTGAATTGCTTTTCCATTTCCAAATAACTCCTGAAGTTAGAACCAAAATACATTACACAAACAAAAAAATAGATTTCTTGATAAAGAAGTGTCAATTATGATGAACAACAAAAGCAAATTAATAATGAACGTACGAAAAATAGCGCCATACCTATGAAAAGCATTGGCGTTCCAATACATAGGACCTGATGGAACGTAATTGCTATCATCTGTTTGATTTCCAGACATAGCGGCTTCTTTGATCGCAGCTCGAGATTTCCACAATTTGGCTTCTAACCTCTCCAGATTGCTAAACTTTCTCTTGATTCGGGTTTCAATTGGAAGAGCATGAGTTTCATTCAAAGAAGGGAACTCATGTGGTTTGTCCAAGGAAATGTTAAAACTTCCATTCTTCTGTATAACCTGCTTTAAAAGATTCGCAATTACCATTCATTTGTCCACGATATTCGCCACAAAAATTACCAAATCACTATCACATGCAAACTACTTAATACTAACTGATAATAACCAAGTATTATTTGCTTAAAATTATGAGGCCACTGCAAAATATATACTCACCGTCCCATTTTATATAAAGATATTACTATTTGGATACCTATGTTGCTCGGACACTTTGAAAATATCATCGGGTGTGTGTCGGATCCTTCCAAAGTAGTGTATTTTTGGAGGTTCTGACACGGGTGAGATATCATTTTGGAGAGTCCACGCAACATAGTTGGAGAGTCAAAACAGTAATCATACGTATGTCGACTTATAATGAAAAGTTATAATACTTTTCATGTAGTTTTCAAATATGTAAATCATTTTTAAAATACGAAGAATTTATACCTGAACTCACATAGAAAATCAAGTGCTTTGAAGCGCATACTTCAAACCCCATAACAAACTGAATTAGTAAATAGCAGATCCACTAAATTGTATTGATAGTGTAATTTTTACATTGTTAGTGAATATATAATTTAAATCCTTATTTTTAATCCAAGAAACTCTGATTTTAGGCTCTACTTTTTAAAAATAAAATCATCACAGACAATCAGAAAAGAAAAAAGTACATGCACATAAAAATGCCGACAAATTTCCTTTAAAAAATTAAAAATAAAAATATAAAAGAAGATAGAGAAAAAAAATTGAATTAGTAAATATCAGACATTAAATTGTATTGATAGTGCAATTTTTACATTGTTAGTGAATACAAATTAAATTCTTAGTAATTCTAATCTAGGAACTCTGATATTAGGCCCTACTTTTTAAAAATAAAATAATCCCAACACACAGAAAAGAAAAAAGAACATGCATATTAAAATGCGCACAAAATTCTTTTAAAACATAAAAAAAAAAAATAGAGAAAAAAAGAAACAGAAAAATAAGACTTACTGGCTGCTGAATTTCTTGAAGTTCTTGAGCTTCTTTCTGAACTTCTTGATCAGATTCAGCAGTAAGTGGAGAAAAACTATTACTACTGTTAAAGCTGTAGTCTTCCAACAGAGCTTCTTCTCGGTTAGCGCCGCCGTTTCCAGCCACCGCCACCGCCACCACTTTCGGCTGAAAATCCGGTTGCTCGTCGCCGGAACTTTTTCTTTGTACTGTTTAAGAAACAAAAATTAGTAAAATATTATACTATTACTACAATTATTATTACTAGTAATCCAAGTTCAAAGGATAATAACCTGAAGCAAAAAGCCAACTTGAAGAAGAAGAAAGCAAAGAAGTTGATGTTTTTGAATTATTCCCAAAAGCGAAAAAAATAGAAACCAAAATAAATGGCACCATAATCCACAAAAGCCTTGTTGATGATGGTGAATAACACATCCTTTTTCTAGAACTTTCCATGATTTTACATAAACAACAACAACAATGACAAAAAAAAAAAAAAAAATCTTTCTATCTATATAGTACTAATAATTACATTAATCTCCTATATATATATATATGGTGAAATTATTGTGAGTTTGAAAATATTATTTTCCTATTATATGTGTATTTATTTTCTTGGGAAAATGAAGGAGAGAGATGGGGTTTTGGAACAATGAAGGAGAAGAGTAACAATTGGTGAGAAAAGGTTGCAATAGACTGCCAGGCGTCTCTTAGTCTATGCCTTTATTTTCGACGAGTTCATGCAAAAATACATCATTTTTCTTTTCTTTTTNTAAACAACAACAACAATGAAAAAAAAAAAAAAAAAATCTTTCTATCTATATAGTACTAATAATTACATTAATCTCCTATATATATATATATGGTGAAATTATTGTGAGTTTGAAAATATTATTTTCCTATTATATGTGTATTTATTTTCTTGGGAAAATGAAGGAGAGAGATGGGGTTTTGGAACAATGAAGGAGAAGAGTAACAATTGGTGAGAAAAGGTTGCAATAGACTGCCAGGCGTCTCTTAGTCTATGCCTTTATTTTCGACGAGTTCATGCAAAAATACATCATTTTTCTTTTCTTTTTTATTTTCACCTTTTGTCCTTTTCCTATTTATTCTCCAGAAAATAATGCATACAAATATGCTTTTTGTTTTGGATTTTAGTTATAGTATAGTATCTTGCTCCACATGCTATGATATTGTAAGGATTTATAAATTTTTGTATATATGTTAGTTACACTATATATATACTTATTAATATTTGAGATTTATTAATAAGTATAATAAATAATTTGATTGTACAAATAATTTTTATACTATTAATCACTAGCACATAAAATTTGAGCTCATTGATTTTTTTTATTGCTTTTAAAAATTTTGAAGTTCAATAGCGGTGGTGCATGCACAAATCCATTTTAGTCTCTTCAATACTTTGTTATTATAAATTTATAACGATTTTGTTCATGCCAATTAGCATGAATTGGTTAATCTATTAGGTGTATGCTGTTTTCCATCATCATAAGTATAAAAAAAAATTCTTTATGAAAACTTAACAAATGATGACAAATTCTCTCAAAAATTTAGAGCACACTTGGTTTGATATATATGAGGTGGATGAACGGCTATGTTAATTTAATGAGTAGAATTTTAAACTTTTGAAAATGGTACTAAATCTAAGGAAGTTTTAAATAGGGTCGTTTTGGAACCTGAAATGTGTAATTAGATTACCATAACTGCAATTTGTTGTCATTATTATGTTATGGCAAGGGATTTATTTAGGATAGGTAATTCACATGGTAGAGTGGAGCTGAATTAAGAAGGTAGTTTTCAAGATTCTCATTGAACTATTTGTCTAAAAGTAAGAGAAATTCAACTACTAAAATATAGGACATGCATCATGGCTTTTGAGTTTTTGACTTTTTGTTTTCCTTTTATGCACAAGGTTGGGCCATTTTATGTCCTCTATCCATGATTCTACCTTACATTTTAATATTTTTCAAATTTTGGTATGTTTTTCTAAGAAGAGAAACTACTTTAAGTTCAAATATACTCATATATAGAACATAATGCACTTAATTAAATTAGAAAAGAGAAGACGTATTTACTTGCATGGCTGACTGTTACAGCTCAGCCCACTAAGTAATATTGTCCACTTTGGATCTAGATCCTACGACTTTAAAATGCGTCATTAGAGTCTAAAGTCTGTCAACTTATATAGCCAGCATCTCTCCCGCATTTTGTCAATATGAAATTCGCCTAAAGTGTCACATACACACCCCTTAGGGACTCTATGTCATCGCTGAGATTTGCCCCACCAACATTCAAGGTTGCACGTGGAGTGACTCTGATACCAACTTTGTCATGACCCAATTTAGGATCATGACCGGCGCTTGGGAACAAGTGCTCCCAATTAAACCTCATCGGTATTTTACAAAAAATTGAACAAAGTTTTCCTTATTTTAGGACTAACCAAGCATTATCATGTTTCATAAATAAACACAACCAATCAATATTCAGCAAAAACAGTCATAATCTTCATCAATTAATTAAAAATTAAGCCTCCACCAATATTACCAACCTTTTCCAACATAATAATACTAAATCAATCTCAAAAATACGGAAAGAAACTGCAATAGTAGTCATTAATCTATAATAATAAAAGGATACTCATGACACTAATAAAAATGACTATGGAGCAATTTTAAGAGTTCGAAAGGAAGGAACAAGACAAATAGATAATTTATTCACCTACGTGAATAAGTGCGGGATTTAGGGGTGGGCATAGTTTGGGCAAACCGAAATCCGAATTGTTTGGATTTTCAGATTGTGGATTGGATTTCATATTTAATTTTTAAAATTTTTGGATTTCAGATTGGATGTTGGATTTGGCACATTATATTTTTGGATATCCGAAAATTCAAAATTTTTATAATTTATATTTAGTCCATTTTTCATATGCCAATAGTAACAAGTCCAGTATCCTAACCTTTAGATATAATCTGATATATTCAATACTAATTACTAAGTTACTATCAAAATACTTTCTATTTGGACATGATTTTACTAGTGCTACTTCTTATCAGCCTTAGTAATGTCTTTGTTGTATTTCCTTGATGATGATTTCATTATTTGAATACTTTATTTTGATGATTGCGGTGAAAATGAAGAACGTTTAGGCAATTTAATATGAATATTTCATTTGGATGTTCATTATTGTAGCAAGAAGAAACATCTCAACTTATAATCTCAAGCCGAAAATTTAAAATATCCAATCCGATTAACCGAATCCAAACTTAAAAAATCTGATCCAATCCGAGTTTTTTTGGATTGGATTTGGATTGTCATTCCTTCAATCCAAAAATTAAAAATCCAAACCGAAATTTTCATATCTAATTAATCCAAATTGCCCGAACGCCCACCCCTAGTGGGATTCACCAGGAAGTGTCAGTTCGTGCGCTCTAATTAGGGAGGTCATCATTTGCATCACCTGATGTCTCTGGAAAAAATAATAGCGGGGAGCAATGCTAGCTCAGTGAGTAATAATACCTAACCAAAACTTTTTTTAATTGGGGACACGTCAAAGAACATGCAATGTATTAACCAGAAAATATTATTAAGATGCCCTTTCAAAACAATTAAAAGAAATCATTATCATCATGTATTAAATATAAATAGAAATCAATTAACCATTCGGTAATAAGCTCGATAAACACTATGTCATATCAAATATTCATGTTTGGGAGGTTTCAATAAATGGATCATATAATCGGCATAAGTATGGACCTCTTCGCAAAAAGTCAAATACAACAGTAGTCCTTACTCGAGAAAAATCAGTAACATTATGCTAGTTCTACCTTCCCACTAGCGAGGGCTGTTGATCATGCCCAACTATGCCCTTAAAAAAGGACATAACGGTGCTGCAAATATAATCTGGTTTAAGTCCGGAGTCGAATCCACAGGGAACTAACCTACCTACTACAACTCTTAATAAGGCTAAGCTCAGACAATTTCCGGATGCAAGATTTTTATCAATAAACAGTGGAATTTATTTAGCTAAAGTAAAATGATAATAAGACTAACAATAATCAAGAATAAAGATGAATTCAAGGGTAGAAAGATCTAGGGTATTTATTTTCCTAATTACCGGATTAATTCTTAACTCTCTAGCTATAATCTCGCTGTAATACTCTATGAGGATTATGATTTATGGGCTACCGTAATCATCTCTCGATCAATTATGATAATTTACTAGAAGCATTCTTTCGAACTACTCTGGCTAACAATTTATGCAACTCAGAATTATACCACCAAAGCTTCATTATTTTTAAACCCACTTTTAAATTCAAGTAATTAATCTCTTCAATTACCCAAGTGGTGTTGTTCAACAACAATCTAACCAAGTATTCTTTCTCAAGCAACACAAGGAAATTAGACACGATTAATCAAGGGTCCATTCAATTAATCATAATACAAAACATAGTTGACAATTATAGGACAAACACGACTCGATTATATCATAATAGAGTTAAAAACTTCATCCAACAATTGATTTCATCAACCCTAGACTGAATGTTTAGCTACTCATACTAAAATAAGACAAAGCAATAATAAGATTCATGATTCACAATTAATGGTAAAAAGAAGAAGAAAGAAAACTCTAAAGATGGCTTGATCTCCTCTCACTTGTTCTTGTCTCCAATTGAGTCTAAAACAAGCTACTAACTTTTGGGCGAGTTTTGGGTTTTTACAGGGTTAGGTTAATTGCCCAGGAATTTACACTTTAGCCCCTAAAGTTCTTCGCTGCTAAAGTCCCGACCGCATTCGTTCACAACCTTTCTGTTTTACGCCGCGTTCCATCGCGCCCAGGTCCGCGGTGGCTTTCACCGTTTTCTTTGCCTTTTCTTGCTCTTTTTCATCCGGGCTATAATTGATTGGCTTTGTATGTACATAATTGACTCCAAAACGCTCTTCATCTTCCTCCTAGCTCAGAGTGGCTCCTGCAAAACATAAAATTCTCAATTAGAGCATTTTGTTATCTTTTATCATTTAAACATCAATAAAGTATGGTTAATTTAGAGTACAAATAGCGTCTACATTGCATAATATAGGCTCCTATCACTACTCCACACTTAAACCGTTGCTCGTACTCGAACAACAAAACCACACTCTATAGGCCTAACTTCACTGCGCAACTTCCCTACTCCTCATACCAAGAATATTTCACAATGGCCAACTACATTATCGTAACATCCACACCTCAAGAGTGAACTCTCTCTAGCCACTGTTGGTCCCAAACGCACACACAAGTATACGTGGTCGTACAAGTAATATAATGATAAATCGAGTGTCGGCCCACAGAGACTTGTGTAAACTACTTACTAAAGCACTATAATTGTTATTTAATCAAGCCAAAATAAAAATCCAGGAATGTAACTATATTATACCACGATTCTAAGAAATAACTAATTATCAAGTAACGAGTTGATTGTTGTGTATTCAGTAGAGACAAATATTCCAGGGTTGTGATCGATTCACCATTCGTATTGTGTTCTAATTAACTCTCCCTTTAATATAATCCACTCATGGTTGCTAACTAATGATAAATGCTCTCATAGCCTTCTCCCGAAGCACTACTCGCCTATTCTCAATAGATTAACGCGTATATTCCTATGAAATTAATCTATCAGAACGCACTAAGATTATGATATTTAATTAAGCACGGTGACTAGGTATATTCCTATCCTAACCACAAATCTGCTCTCCTGAAGAGTTAAGATCGCGCTCTATTCAATTCTTCTCTAATCTGTACACGGCTTTCCCAAGCATAACATAGATAGTATATAGAACCTAACTGCTGGCCAGACAATTAAGAAATTAAATACAAAATTGAAGAAACAACCATATATTGAGTGAATTAAAATCAAGGTTAAGCTANACTACTCGCCTATTCTCAATAGATTAACGCCTATATTCCTATGAAATTAATCTATTAGAACGCACTAAGATTACGATGTTTAATTAAGCACGGTGACTAGGTATATTCCTATCCTAACCACAAATCCGCTCCCCTGAAGGGTTAAGATCGCGCTCTCTTCAATTCTTCTCTAATCTATATACGGCTTTCCCAAGCATAACATAGATAGTATATAGAACCTAACTGCTGGCCAGACAATTAAGCAATTAAACACAGAATTGAAGAAACAACCATATATTTTTATTTTTTTATTTTTTTGAATTAATTTTTAGCTGAATCCTCGCACCCGTATCCGTATCACTGAATCTTAGAATTTACATCTCTAAGGTCCGATCTCTAGATCCGTACCCGTATCAGACACCCACACTCGTGTCCGAGCAACTTAGACAATGTGTATTTTTTTCTAAAAAAATTCCGTGTCAAAAGAGTGGCTAAATAATACTCATAATAACTTTTTAAATAGTGGCTAATATTTGGAAGAAATTGGGAAATAGCTACTTTTAACCCCTGCTAGTATTTAAAAAGCTATTAGCATTTAGCCACTCTTTTGACACCGAAGAATATTTTGGCTAAAATACCCCCAACTAAAACCACGAAAAACTCCAGGAACGTTGGACTTTGAACATTTATAAGTTGAAACTTCAGAAATTATTCATGAAGTTCGAAATTCCCCCTAAATGTAAAACCCCAGCATCGTATGCTGGAGTACGGAACTTTTAAGAGTGAAACTCCAAGAACGACTACCGGAGTTTGAACCTTTATCAGTTCAAACCCCATAATATCTTCTTGGACTTCAAAACTCCAGCACCACTATGCTGGAGTTCAAATCATAATATATTTTGGATTAATTCTTTGACAGGTCAATCAAAATGATGGGCTTATAGTTTGATACTTCTCTGAAACTAAAATTGGCCACTAAAGGAAATAGAGATTGGAAAGCCGAAGCTTGTCGAATTGCAGACGATGTGAAGAATAGGGAATTTGAAATTAATGAATTATTACAAGGTGAGCAGAACAGAGCCATAGCAAAACAAAAGGAATGTTATTTGGACTAGCCATTCTTTGCTGGAGATCCAATACATGAGTATTGTTTAAATAGCACCACAAGGTGGAGGAAGCAGGAAATAGTGGTGATTAATAGTGGGTTTCTGTGGCGTTGATACGGTATTTTGAGATGGTGATAGGGAGCTGGTGGTGTCGAAATTTCAGCAGTGTTAATTCAAAGTCCAGAAAGCGTTCTTGGAATTTGAACTGAAAAAGGTCAACTTAATTAATTGTTCATGGAATTCCTATTTCACATGTCAAACCCCAGGAACAAATTATGGGTTTTGAACTAATAAATGCTCAAAACTCCAGTAATTGTTCTTGGTGTTTTTTGTGTTGTACTTGGGGGTATTTCTCTTCACATTAAAAAGTGACTATTTTCCCACTACATGGCTAAATTGTAAATTCTAATAGCCAGCTCAAAAAGTGGCTCATCAGCCAATTTTTACCTAATGTTATATAGCAGGTGTTAAATTTATAAAAAATTTCCCAACTAATTACTAATGGGTTAACACTTACCTATCTCAGCCTATGCCCAATTCCAAATCCCCATTCCTCCAAAAGGAAAAAAGAAACAAAAGAAGGAAAAAACGAGAGAAGGGGAAGGCAAAGGATATACGTGGATCTCTAACCATGGTGAAGACTTGCCCTTTCACCTCCATCAAAGGACAACTGTAATAAACTATGTCCATTTAAGGAGCTTTGCCAGGGGCTTGCAATTCCACACCCTTGTTGATGTGACAAATAGCCCAATATTCAACTACTACTACTACTAATAATAATTATAACGACAGCAACAACAACAATAATAATAATAATAAAAGTAAAAGAGAAACGGTTATAAAACCATCGATCATACAGTGAGATAGCCACATCCCGCATTAATGTCCAATTTAAAATTGAGGAAAAATTAATTTGGGAGAAACAAAAAATTTGTTCCTATCTCTGCGTCTCACCTTAAACAGCGAGCTGCATCTTTTCCTCAATCCTAAATTTATTTGCCAAAGTTCAAGCATAACTCTTTTTTTCAACTACGCTATTTAAAAGCTTATACCTACAGATGGATTATTCCCAAGTCGAAGGACTAGGATGCAGTCTTTCTACCTCCGTAAGGTAGGGTTAAGGTTTGCTTACACACTACCCTCCCCAAATCTCACTCGTGGGATTAGAGTGGGTTTGTTGTTTTTGTTGTTGTTGTTGTTGTTGTTACCTACAGATGGATTAAAACTTCGGCTCGAGTTCCAATTATGTAGCTCCTTTTGCCACCACGACGAGGGAAAAAACCAGAAAGAAGCGAGCACATGCCTCTTTAACACATGTAAAACTGGAACTGTGGTGTTTGATCCAGGAAATAGAACTGGTGCAGGTCAATAATGTAACTATAATTCAGAAGATCATAAGACTCCTGGATATGAGGTGATCAATTCTTTAAAATGATTCACCATCCAAAGACATTAGAACTACACAAAATGTATAAGCACATAGATTAAATGGAGGTCCACAAGAGAAAGCACGAACTACTTACATCACATTTTTTCCCTGAACTAGACTGTACAAATAGAGCAGCTAGGATCTGCAGTCATAGGTGGCCGGCTTTCTGTACTCCATTTTCTTCAACACTTCTACCCTCCTGCATCATATCTGCTTTCGTTGCCTTCAGCACTTCTTCTGTCCCGCTAGCATTTTCATCTTCTTCCTACTCAGTTAGTGTTTTCTTTGGAACAAGCTGCCCCACCCTGGCATACTTCTCAATAAATTTATCTTCCCAGTCTTGCAGAATTTCAAGCTCAGCATCGCCAAGGCCTTCAAGGTTCCCATTAATATCCTGAGGTTTGAATGATAGCTGAGCTAAGGCTCGGCTTGCATCTCTTCCAGCAAACATTGCATATGGACCACCAGGACCATAGAACATCCTAATTGCGACAAGCAAAATAACTAAGTTCTACAGACAACAAGCACAACAGCAGCCTGCAAACAGTCTATCATTCATATCTAGTGCTATCAGAGATTAAGTTACAAAGAAGTGAAGCAATGCATCTCGTTAAAATATGAGTATTACACTCAAAGAATTCTATAATGATAACAGGAACCTACTGATAGATGCACATCAGAAAGCAGAAATTTCTCTGAGCTATATTTCAGAAGAATCATCCTTGACCCCATTACTAATTCTTTTTCCTCAATTTTTGACAATTAGTGTTCGAAACCATCCATGGATCCCCCAAATCCAAGCTATTTTACAAACATTGGGATGGGTCTTCATCTAAGGGTTGCCCTAGCAGTTAATGAAGTGAGACTATAGTTCAAATCCCAATGAAAACAAAAATTTTAGGTGATTTCTATCTCTCTGCATAAGCATGTGGGCAGAGTTGCCTACCTGTGCTAGTGGGTGGTAACAAATACCTAGTGGAATAACCAAGCTGCAGGCGAGCTAACTAAGACCCAATAAACTCCTGCTACCACGAAAAGAACAACGCACAAAGCCTTTTCTGGGATTTGCTGCGACAACATTTTAGATACCCTCATTAAATTAAATCAGTAGAAACAGATCACGTAAAGGTTTGTTTCTTTTTCCATAGATATACGTGACTTCAAGATATCTATGCCATATGCCACACCAATTCTAACAAGCTAAAGTGTTATTCGCCAAAGCCCCATAACTAAGGAAATTGGCAGAATACATGGACGGCCCTCAAACTTGCAAAAGAATTTCATTTCGATACTTTATCTAAAGCTTAATTTATTGAATACATAATCTATGCTCATACCGTGCTTATTGAACACGTTTCTGACCGTTAACCAATGTATATTGCCGTGTGAAGTACACACCTAAATAATCCAACCAACTTCTACCACCTCACTGAATACCTACACTACCCAGACCCACCAACCCCACAACGCCCACCCCCATCCAGAGAATTAACTTTTTGCTCCGATGAAACGGCAGTGGTTGCAGGGATAGAGGAGGAAAGGGAAGGGTAGATAGTGGTGGTGGAAGTCGTGTCAAGGAAAGAAGAGGAAGAATAGAAAGGGTGGAGGGTGGTGGTGGCAATGATGGCGGAAAGAGAGGAGGAAGGGGAAGGGCGGAGGGTGGTGGTTGCAGTGGTGACTGGGCGAGAGGAGGAAGGGGAAGGGAAAGGGCCGAGGGTGATGTGGCAGTGTGACGGGGAGAGAGGAGGAAGGGAAAGGGTGGGAGGATGGTGATGCCAGCGGCGGCGGAAAGAGAGGAGAAGGAAGAGAAAATGTGGAGGGTGGTCGTAACAGTGGTCGCGGGGAGAGAGGAGGAAGGAAAAAGAGAAAAAAGATTTTTTTATTAAAAAGTGACTCTTCACACTCTCAAAATAGGTTGTGTACGTGCACTGTGCTGCATGAGCAGCGTGTGTCTGCTAGTCACAGCTAGAGCATATATCAGGTGTTCAACAGGTCAGGCCCTTATATAAGATTTCTAAATGAAAATTTAAAAAGTTTAAGGGGCGCCAGTGTATTCTTCCAAGGAAATATCCCAATGGACTGCTCTAGGATAGATACCGCAACAATCTAGTCTAAAACAAGGGAGAACTGCAGTTACTCTAATATCTATCTATATCAAAGCTTCTTTAACATAGAATGCTGGACAGCAGACAATTCATTACCAAATAAGAGAGACAGCAATCAGCTTATGGAGTCCCATTCCTTCAGCCCCCTTAATTACTTAGTTCTTATCTTTCTGCTACATTATTTTGCCCCAATAGCTTATCCTATAATAACCAGCTAGTCAGCTACTAGACTTTCTTTTTTTTTTTTTTTTTTTTTTTTTT
>ML387091.1:0-30016 GCA_005239525.1 Nicotiana knightiana | reverse complement strand
GAATAATTTTTTTTTTTTTTTTTTTTTTTTTTTTTTTTGACAAGTGCTAGTCAGCTACTAGTTAAGGGATTGCTACATGTGCATGAGCCACCACACCCAAAAGACAAAAAAAGAACACAGCTACAAAGAGATGGTGTTGAATTCTACATGTCAAGAGCCCATGCAATAGGATTTTAATGTGCTTTAGGCTAATTATAGTTGGTAATTGGTTGAATTGCCTTGTGACAAGAGACCTATTTGGTTGACATACAAAGAGATGATTTTCAGTACATAAAAAAAAAAATCACCTATAGTACAAATGATTACTGTCAAGTATGAAGTGCAGTATTGCAGTTACACGCAAAATGTCTTGTCCTATTTTTCAGGTTGATGCAAATAATACTTTCTTACACGGTGTCTTGATGATGAAGCACACTCTCAGGTCGGGCTGTGTTTTCACCCTTTTAGCTTTGCAAATTAATTTTGATGCAAAGCTATGCACTTGTTTTGCTTTCTAATGGTTACTCTTCATTGAAAAATGACTACTCTCTCTTATAAAGAAGAATGAGCAGGTTGTTGTGTTATTAGCTATGACGAAGACTCGAAGCAGCTGGAAATGATCTCTATGCAATATAATCTATGCGGTCCTTCTTACAGTCGCCAGTTCAAAATCAAAGATTTAGGTCGATTGCACTATTTTCAGGGTCATGAAATCCTAAACGAGGCAGAACTAGCGTTTGTTCCCAAATCGAGTCTAGCCCTAGCGCAAATCATCAAATTCAAAAGCCTGGACAAAATCTAATCAAACTAAATAAGGGAAAATCCAACAATTATTTAGTGTGTGTGTGCGTGTAAAGAGAGATAGAGAGAGACTAACTTGGAGCTAGAGACGTCGTAGATCTGTCCTCTGATAGCAAGCAACAATGGCTTTTTTGAATCGGAGCCATTATAAGCTTTAAGCTCCTCTTCCGTCAAGTCGCCGAGGTGGAGAGGCTCTCTTTTGACGGGAACAAAGTCATCGGCAGAGACGAACATACTACAAACCACTTTGTAAGTCACCACCATCATTGCTGCAATTGTGAAGAACGCCGTCGACGATAATCCCGTGTACTCCAAGATCGTCTCCGTCATTGCCGTCCATACACTCGCCATTCTTTCTCTTTAGTTTGGTGGAGAAAAAAGGTTACGAACTCCGGTTGGAGTTGTGCTCTTTGATGCTTTCAGTGCTACCTACCAACCCATGAAAAGAAAAAAGCTACCTACCAAACTGAAAGAAGATGGTGGGAAATAACACCAACAACAAACTAATGACTTTCCAAAAGTGGTGTATGAATAGTATTGTATTTAAGGGTTACTTTAGTAATTTTCATGTACATGTACATCTTATATATACCTGCTTGTATTTATTGCATATCATGGACTGTATCCCTTATATACAACAACAGAATAAAAAGAGGACCAAAGTCAAAATAGTAATTATACTGTAGTAAGAACAATCTAAGAATAAAAGATAACAAACTAACACTAATATTGTTGAACTGTGAAACGCTCGAGTACTCACTAACTTTCTATCGTAATTCTCGACCTCCACACCATCTATATTAGATATAAATAAACAAGAAAATCGATTTTCAGATTAAATAAGAAAGGATGACTGTAAATATTGGGTGGATTAAGGGATATAAATTAAATGGATTTTATTAAGGCCTGAGGTTGCAAAAGCGAACTCACTACGCAGGTGCATGCGCGCTACTGTTTGCAGAAGCAGAATTTCACGGACTTAGTGGGAATCGCACCTGTGATGGATGTTTCCGTAGGTGCGGGGTCGCAGGTGCGACAATATGCTCGTAGAAGCGAAAAACGCTGCGCAGAAAAGGCTAGAGACGAGGGTTTATTTCTTTTCATATTTTGACCTAAAGAGCTCAAATTGTGGCGATATTTTGAGGGATTTTCAGGAAAATCATCGAGGTAAGTGATTCTAACTCGGATTTGACTATTATACATGCATCAATTGACAATTTTATCATTTAATTAGTGATTTGAGTTGAAAAATTTGAGGAAAAGTTGTGAAACTTCTTAGACCAGATTTTGGGGACTTGAAAGGTGATTTGAAGTCGGATTTGAGTAATTTTAGTATGGTTGGACTCATTATCCAATAGGTATTCGAATTTTGTAAGTTTGGTCGGGTTCTGAGACGCGGGCTCAGGGTTGAATTTTTGAGTTGATTTTTTGTTTCTATTTAAAGATTGCAACTTTATTGTTCGGAATAGTTCCCTATAGTTTGTATTTACGGTATGAGGTTGTCTTGGCTAGATTTGAGACGTTCGGAGTTGGATAATCGTGGGAAAGGCTTACTAATGGATTGACTTAGTATGTTTTGAGGTAAGTGTCTTGCCTAACTTGGGGGGGAGGGGGGGATTACCCCTTAGGATTGGTGTTGTTTTGTGTTAATTGTGATATGTAAAAACCGTGTGCACAAGGTGACGAGTGCGTACACGGACTAAATATGGTAATTGACCGGTTTTAGCTATGAAGATTCTTTCCCTGCCTTCAATTGAGTTCGCATAACATGCTATATTCATCATCATTAGTCTATCTTCACATATTTTACTTGACATTGTTAATACTTGTCGTATCTCTTATTTGCTAATTGTCTTTACATGTTTAGTTGAAGTTATTATTTTCTCTATTCCTTATACATTATTTAACCGTAGAGTTCCTTTAGGTGAAATTATTTCTAGGAATATTTTATTGTTGAAGTTATAAAGGTCGTGATTCACATTGAGGCAATGTTTTAAATTTGTTTAATATCATTCTTGTTGAGTTATTCACTTTTGGTTGCTATTATTGAGACTCTTGTACATATTGTGGTTGAGTCATGAGCTATTTATTATGAAAACACTATTATTGTTGACTTCTTTCGCAAGTTGTGGTACTGGGAACTTGAGGTGTGATTTGTGATATGTTGTAATATTGATACGCATACGGTGGTATAAAGATTGGGGTTGAAACGCATGCGGTGAGATAAGGTGGGCTTGATACGCGTGTTGCTAGTAGGGGAACCACATAAAGCAACACAGTGTGATAAGGTGGGCTAAATTGTGGGTAGCTAGTCCGAGAAAATAATTTTCAAAACTAATTACAAGGATCTTGCGGTGATATAAGGAAAAATTGTGATTTGATTTGTGAAATGAGACTAAGAGGCGGTACCTCGGTGGTGATTTCTATTGATGCTTTTCATTTACATCACTTGTATTTTTGGTTACATCATTTCCTTGGGATTCTTATTACATGTTTCTTCTATGATGCCTTAATTGCCTTACTCTCAGTGTGGCTATTCTTGTTATATCTCTTCCTCGTATCATTTCCCATGTTTCCATTATCACATTATGCTATACCTGCTTAGTTTCTTTATTTATTCCAGTAGGTGTCTTGATCTCGTCACTACTCTACCGAGGTTAGGCTTGATACTTACTAGGTACCGTTGTGGCGTATTCATGCTACGCTTCTGCATATCTTTTTGTGCAGATCCAGGTACCTCATACCAACCTAGGCACCAGTGAGTCGAGCTCGAATTGGAGACTTCAAGGTATACCTGCCGGCGCCCGTAGGCCTCGGAATCACCCTCTATCTAATTTTATTTCATTTTTATAGATACTGTTGTATAGAGATGTTCAGTATACTCATTGTCGCGCCCCTTTTTTTTTCCTCGCGGAATCGAGTTTATGACATTGGTTGGGACAAATATTTCCTTTTGGGAAAGGGATTTGCATATTTTGAAGAGTCGCCACCTAACGATTTTAACAGTGCGTTAGGGCACCTAAGGGGTTCAATTACAACTACGTTGCTAACAACAAATTTGGGTAAGGGCTCGAAATTATCCTAAGGGGAAGGTGTTAGGCAGCCTTCAGGATCCACAGGCGTGGTTCCCGGCCAAATGGTTTCGTGAATTTGTACAATTAGCAAACAACAAGTAAAGGCTCAAATAAAAGGGGATTTAAGTCTTAAGCATGCAGATTTTTTAAAGAAACGGTAAAGAATATTAGCTTTTGAAAAGGAATTACGAGCTAGTATATAAAAGTGTCCTAGGTTTATAATAATATGGATCACCTCAATGCAATACCCGGTAATCACTCCTTGAAGAGGAGCTACACGTGGTATTAGTGCACAGGTCATCATATCCATATTCTACCCTTCCCACCCCGTAAGGTTATTAAAACGAGTGTTGGTCTCGACCTCTATTGCATGTTGTTACCCGTCCCTTCCTATCAGTCCCGGAGGAAATTAGGACCTCTTATCCTAAAGGAGGTGCTAGGCAGACCCTCAGGTTTTAAAGGTAAAATTATAAGGCGACAAATAACAAAACAAGTAGGACTGCAGATAAAGGAAAGCATAGAAAACAGATAAAGGCTCAAATATTCCTCCACACACAGTACACATAAGAAGCATGTCTCATACACAATTAAGGTCCATATTAATTCAGAATCCTAAAGCATGGTATCTAGGTGATAACACAGAGACAGATTATTGCATAACTCAGAGAGGAAGTCTTAATCAGGCTTGCCTACTGGTTTTAAACATGTTGCCAGTTAAACATGATCACAAAGACAGTTCTGATTTTATCATTTTAAGTTAATTACCTAAGGCTTGCCTAAGTGTTGGATAACATGCAACAGTTATTCAGATTTGTTAATGACTCTAGATTGTTTATAGCTAATAACATGCGATTCTAGGTGTGAAGAGATGTACAAGGACTAATTACCAGTTGCTAAGAACATGGGACTGTTATGTGTTTAGACTAAATGCAGTTAAATAGATACGATCCTATAGCATGATATCTAATGCAGCATGATGCATAATAAGATAAACAGGATTTCTAAATGCACATAGAATCATAACATTATGCACAGTTTTAGGAATAGCATAGGTGACAGATTTTTAACGGTTGTTTACCTAGAACAGGATCTCTACGTCTATAGCATGATGAGACGTGATTACAACTTATTTATCCTAAGACAGTACTGCTAGTGAAATTTCAGAATATGGGCAGAATCACGCAATAGAAACTTATTTTATTGTTTATCCTATAGGCAGGATTTCTAAGCGTAGATGAGATGTTGAATACGCATACATCCTAAGTAGCATGATATTTAATGCATGACATGGTGTACCTAAACATGGTTGTTATTGCGCATAGAGAGATAATAAACCTAGAAACATGGTCTCTACTCTTAATTATACTACATCATGCATATCACCTACCCATTTTTTACTATCTGACCCTAGAGTTGTTTACAATTAATTATTACAGGCCATTGAATACGAATTACACAACTGAAATAGAAGGAAAATAAGAATTTAACTATAGGGAGCCTACAGAATAGGCTCACGTCTCCAGGTCCTTAATGCCAGGTATTATTTCACAACCTTCTCATAATCCGGGTGTGTCAGAGTTCCCTAAGGACCTTAAGGGCTCCCAGGCAGTGCTCACACCCAGATTTCATAGCCAAAACAGAGTAAGTGCAGTGTGGAATGGCCAGCCTCTATGTGTCAAAGTTCAGAGGGAGCTCAAGGGTCCCAAGGCAATGCTCACACAGAAGGGGTAGAACCTAGATTTCTAAGAGTATATGTGAGAGTGCTTTTTATTTTTTTAAAAGAATTTAAGTAAGAAAACAGTTTTGAGAAAGGGTAAGTAAGAAAAACAATTTTGAAGAGGGAAACTTGATTGGAATAGAAGTTCAACATCACACAAAGGACCAGGGATAGTCCAACAATCACAAACAGGGGTAATGGGATTTGAGGGACAAATATAGAGCATGTGAGGGCAAACATGTAGCAGGCAGACACACATATAGGAATGAAATCAAAAGCTCCTAAGGGTTCAGAGGATTAGGGCTACAGTAAAGTACTAGGTTAGATTAACACCAAAACAACTAAGACCATGATTAAACTAATGTACTAGTCATAGGCATGGAGATTCACGTAAGAAGCAGGTGATAAGTATACTGAAACATGTTGGTCATAAACAAGTAAAGCCTAACTTAACATGCAGAGAGGAGTTCAGGATCCTAGATACATGCTGAATAATAAGTAAAAGGCAAACTAGAAACACATTGATTAACAGTGATAGAAACATGTTGGTTTGAGGACTGAAATCTAAATTAGAACATACCAGTGAAGTGAAGAAAGAAGTAACACAAACAGGAAGTAGGAGATGTACAATAGTTAGCCTTGGCTTGCAGCCGGCTAACTTAGAATAGCAGTAACTAGCACAGAAGAGAGAGAGAGCAAAGAGTTTTTTTATTTGTGAGAGAGAGAGAGAGAGAGAGTTGAACAGATCAATTTGTGTCTTTGGAAAATAAGAGGCATGGGTATATATAGCTTTGAAAACAGTAGTAAATAAGGTGTAGATCAAAGTCAGGCAGCAATTAAGGGAATCAGAATCAATCAGTTTAAGTACTTCCTCTAATTAAGGGGTTAACTTTCAAACGGTAATGGACATGTGACAAATAAGGAAAGATACCACATGGCTGACATATAATACATAAGAAAATATTTCAAACTAATACAAGTATAGGGCAGGTAATTGGCTAGGTACATAACATATTAATTAAGGAATGTCGTAAGAATCAGCATAATCAACTACGAAAAATAAGGCAGGGAATGATGGAAATCAGCAAGAAACTCTCGAGTGAGGTTCAAATCTCAGGAAATTAGCACCAATTAGGGAAAGTATCACGTATGACTTGGACACCACACAGGGAAATAATTTCAGCATATAGAACAAGTAAGTAGTCTAGGTTTAGAAAATCTAATTAAGGAAAGGTCTATAAGAATCGATTAACAGTAGAATCAATCAAATAAGGCAAGTGAATAACTCAAGGATCAAAATCAGTAATGTATTACCATAGGAGATCAGTGAAGGACACTAATCCCAGGGAATCAGGGAATCGAATAAGGACAACATCAGCTAAAGGAAGTCAACACGAATTAAATAGATAATGGTCAAGAAATCTGAAACCCTAGTAATCACGGTAGAGTAAAATCATACGAAATTAGGGATTCGCATGAATTACAGAGTAAACATTGATGTAAGCGGGAAAAGCAAGAAAATCAAAGACATAGATGAACACCATAGGGTAAATTTTCAGAGAATCATAAAGCTCATGAAACGCAAGCACATATGCAAACATATTATCAGAGACAAAATCAGGAACTCAAGGTTTAGGACTAAAAATTAGGGTTTTAACACAATAACTCAGATAAAGAGAGAGACTTAAATAAACACAGTAGAAATCCTAGGATAACAATAAAGAATCATAGGAAAATCGTTTTTAAAAGGGGTTATGAAACCCTAGTTTGAAGATGAAGTCGTTTTAGGGAAAACGGAAAAACCTTTGAAAATACCAAAAATGGCTCATAATATGCCAAGATCTATTACAGATCTAAGAAAATCAAAGACTAGTAATTAGGGTTTCACAGAGACAACCCAAAGAGAAGGAGAAACGGCTTAGAAACCACTGATTCTAGCCGGAAATAACAGAATCTTACTCATACGGCCATGGATGGCCGGAGAATGGTATGAACAGTCATGGGGTGAGGTGAACCTCTTCAGGATCTCCTAAGGACCTCCAGACAGTGATACCCGGTGTAGGAGGGAGCCATGAAGCTAAGAGGAGTGAGGACCCATGGTTTCCGGCAAGAGAGGTAGCCGAAGAAGACGAGCCATCTTCATCGGAGAAGAAGAGACTGGAAGTCTATAGAAAAGACTAGAGAGAGAGAGAGAGAGAGTTAGAGAGATGAGGGAACGGTGAGAATGAGAGGGGTCGAGGGGGTTTAGTCTAGGGTTTAATTAAGGTAATAGAAATTTGGACTATTGATCTAATTTGATCAACGACTCATATTGGTTTGGGGTTGGGCCAGGTATGATATGGTATTGGGCTTGGGTTTAATTTAATCAGGTGAGTTTGGGTTTAATTGGGGCTAGGATTTAAATAAAATGTGGCTAGTTGTTAAATACTCAATTAAAATGTTAAATGCTTAATTAAAATTAGTTAAAATAAACAATAATCAGAAGAATGAAATTGGTGATTAAGAAATAAAATAAAAATCATTAATCAGTATTAAAAAATATAAATGACCAATTATTGGATAGAAATAGCATAAAAATATATGGTTAGGCTATAACTGCAAATCCATTGCAATTATAGCCAAAAGGTGTCAATTTGACCGATTGTGAAATAATTTGATCTTACCAAGGCCAAACATAATGTATTAAGTCAAGAGATGTCTTTGAAATCATTTGTAATGCAATTTACAACTAATTATTAGAGATAAAAATACTGGATAAATTAGAAATAAATTTATAAAAATATGAGAAAATTATGGAAAAATACCAATTGTTATGGAACTTGATTTTGAAGGTATATATGCAAATTTAAAAATAATTTAAGGAAAAATTGGGTATCAACAGCTACCCCTCTTTATCCGGGAAGGATGGAAGAGTTGTCGGGTAAAGACATGATGGCCAATTTGACCGAGCGGAAATAGCTTGAAAGGTTCGGGGCGCACCCTAGTTTCTGAGCTTCCTACAAATCCCTGGTTTTACAGGAATCAGTCCGTATGTAGTTCAGGAGCCACCGGTGAAGTATACCGATGAAGTTTTATAAGGATGGACGCAAAGTGTAAGGTTTGGTGAACGAGCGGCTTACGGGGAGGAGAATTGGAGCGGGATCACTCCTACCAGGACAGCTGCTACTTGCTGGGTTACCTGCAAATGAGTAATACAAACATATCGTGTGTAATTTAAACATGATGCAAATTCCCGTTGGACTATGAATGTTGTATTTGGACGGTTAAGGATGACGTCTTTAGACCATGATGTCCTGGGCCATGAATTTCTTGATGCAGGATTCCCAGGCCATGAAATAATGTTCTCGGGCCATGAAGATGCTGCCTCCGAACCATGACGCCTTTGAATAATGATATGCAAACTTATAAAATAGATCCTCAGTCCATGACATGGTGTTCTCGGTCCATGAAGATGGTGCCTCCGAACGATGACGTCTTTGGATAAGTTGGCGGTATTTCAGCCCATGAAGATGCAATAGTATGATGCTAACAAGACAGAGCTTAGTCCTGTGAATTAAATGGGCAGAGCTTAGCCCAAAAGTAAAGCGCAGTAAATAATGTTAGAGGCATCGGTTGCTTTTGAGAAGTAAATGGAGACAATGTTTAGTCTCGGAAGGCATAAAGGTAGCCTTATGCAATATGCGAATGCAGATGGAGACAACGTTTAGTCTCGGAAGGCAGAAAGGTAGCCTTATGCAATATGTGAATGCAGATGGAGACAACGTTTAGTCTCGAAAGGAATAAAGGTAGCCTTATGCAATATGCGAAAGCAGATGGAGACATCGTTTAGTCTCAGAAGGCAGAAAGGTAGCCTTATGAAATATTTAAGGAAGGACAACAAAAATTCTTAGTTGGTGTTAAATGGCGGTAGAGCATTGTGATAATGAAGCATCATTTGTGCTGATAATAACTGTCGGCGTGGCGAGTTTGAGGAACGGCGTCTGCCTTTGAGCGGATAATATGTTTCGGGGTTTTTGCAATTTGTGCCTGCATCCAAAGAAAAATCGTGAGTTTTGCAAAGGGGAAAGGTTAGTTCGCATTCCTGTCGGCCCACTCTCCATCACTGAGCTCCGCTTCCTGTATAATTCTTAGATATGGAATCTCCACTTCAGCAGGAATTACAGCCTATGTACCATAAACTAGCATATAGGGAGTTGCCCCGGTTTATGTGCGGACAATGGTGCGGTATCCCAATAAAGAGAATGATAAATTTTCATGCCACTGCTTGTGCCTTTCTATCATCTTCCTTAGTATCTTCTTGATGTTTTTGTTAGCGGCCTCTACGGCTCCATTCATCTGAGGTTTGTATGCTGTGGAATTCTTGTGTTTGATCTTGAAAGTTTCACACATAGCTTTCATTAAGTCACTGTTGAGATTAGAACCATTGTCAGTGATGATTGACTCTGGAACTCCGAACCGACAAACAATGTGGTCGCGGACAAAGTCGGCCATAACTTTCTTAGTAACTGCTTTATAGGAGGCTGCTTCAACCCATTTAGTGAATTAGTCAATGGCGACCAAAATGAACTTGTGGCCATTGGAAGCGGCAGGCTCGATTGGTCCAATAACGTCCATACCCCAAGCGACGAACGACCATGGTGAGCTGGTTGCATTGAGCTCACTTGGAGGCACCTTTATCATATCCCCATGTATCTGGCAGCGGTGGCACTTCCGAACATACTGGATGCAGTCCGTTTCCATAGTCATCGAAAAGTAACCAGCTCGGAGTATCTTCTTTGCTAGAACAAAACCGTTCATATGTGGACCACAAGTCCCAGCATGAATTTCTTCTAGCAGTTTTGATGCTTCTTTTGCATCAACACACCTTAATAACCCCAAATAGGGAGTCCTCCTATACAGGATTCCTCCGTTATGGAAGAAATTGTTGGACAATCTCCGAAGTGTGCGTTTTTGAGTGGAATTTGCAAGCTCGGGGTATTCTCCTTTTGCCAAGTACTTATCGATGTCATGAAACCAAAGATTTTCGTCTGCTTCTTCTTCGATATGAGCACACTAAGCTGGCTGATTATGGATCTTTATGGGAATAGGTTCAATGAAATTCTTGTCCTGATGCTGGATCATTGAGGACAAAGTAGCTAATGTGTCGGCGAACTCATTCTGGATTCTGGGGACGTGCCAGAAATCTATCTTTGTGAACCTCTTTCTTAATTCCTGTACGTGGTGCAGATACGGCAGTATCTTGGAATTCTTTGTTGCCCATTCTCCTTGTACCTGATGTACCAATAAGTCTGAATCACCGATCACTAACAGTTCCTGGACGTTCATGTCAATGGCCATATTGAGCCCCAAGATGTAGGCTTCATATTCGGCCATATTGTTGGTGCAAGGGAACCTGAGTTTGGCGGATATCGGATAATGCTGACCGGTGTCTGATACTAGGACTGCTCCAATACCGACTCCCTTGACGTTTGCTGCTCCATCAAATAACATCCTCCAACCATCGTAGGATTCTGCAATGTCTTCTCCTATGAATGATACCTCCTCATCAGGAAAATATGTTTTTAGGGGTTCGTATCCTCTGTCTACGGGATTCTCAGCAAGATGGTCTACCAGAGCTTGTCCTTTAACTGCCTTCTGAGTCATGTAAACAATTTCGAATTCGCTCAGCAGGATTTGCCACTTGGCTAGCTTGCCAGTGGGTATGGGCTTCTGAAAGATGTACTTTAATGGATCCATCCTTGATATGAGATATGTTGTGTAGGCATAGAATTAATGCCTCAGCTTTTGGCGACCCAAGTTAGAGCACAACAGGTATACTCTAATAGAGAATATCGGGCCTCATATGGAGTGAACTTCTTGCTGAGGTAATAAATAGCTTGTTCCTTCCTTCTTGTTTCATCGTGCTACCCCAGAACGCAGCCGAAAGCTCCATCTAACACTGCAAGATAGAGTAACAAAGGTCTTCCTGGCTCGGGAAGTACTAGGAATGGTGGTGTTGACAAATATTCCTTGATTCTGTCGAAAGCCTTTTGAAAATCATCGGTCCACTCGGTCGCAGCGTCCTTCTTCAGCATCTTAAAGATTGGCTCACAGATGACTGTAGATTGTGCTATAAACCGGCTGATGTAATTAAGCCTCCCCAAGAAACTCATCACATCTTTCTTGTTCCTTGGTGGTGGTAGCTCTTGAATGGCTTTGACCTTTGACGGATCCAATTCTATTCCCCGGCGGCTTACAATAAATCCTAGTAACTTCCCAGCAGGAACCTCGAATGCACACTTCACGGGGTTTAGTTTCAGATTGTAGTTTCGCAATCTATTGAAGAACTTCCCCAAATTATCCATGTGATCAACAAGTTTCTTTGATTTGATAATGACATCATCCACGTACACCTCGATCTCCTTATGAATCATGTCATGGAATATGGTGGTCATGGACCTCATGTAGGTGGCCACTGCATTCTTTAAGCCGAATGGCATCATCTTGTAACAATACACTCCCCATGGCGTGATGAACGTCGTTTTCTCAGCATCTTCCTCATCCATCCAAATCTGGTGGTAACCAGCGAAGCTATCCACAAAGGACTGCAATTCATGCTTGGCGTAGTTATCAATTAGAATGTGTATATTTGGCAAGGGGAAGTCGTCTTTCGGACTGGCCCGGTTGAGATCCCAGTAGTCGACGCAGACTCTGACCTTCCCGTCCTTCTTTGGCACAAGTACAATGTTGGCTAACCATGTCGGGTACTCCACTACCCGGAGAACTTTGGCGTTGATCTACTTGGTAACTTCTTCTTTGATCTTCAAACTCATGTCGGGTTTGAACTTTCTGAGCTTTTGTTTCACTGGTGGACACATTGGATTGGCTGGCAGTTTGTGAGCCACAATAGACATACTTAGACCAGTTATGTCATCATACGACCATGCAAATATGTCCTCATACTCTCTTAGAAACTCTGTGTATTCTTTCTTTTCTTATGTTGACAAATGAATGCTGATGCGAGTCTCCTTGACGTTTTCTGAATCCCCCAGGTTGATAACTTTGGTCTCATCCAGGTTGGACTTAGGTCTGTTCTCAAAGTTCTCAACTTCTTTGACAATCTCGTCAGGTATGTCCTCTTCATCTGAATCAATGCCCGTTTGCTGCGTTGTCTCGTTGCATGTCACAGTCCTCGATTCATCAAGACAAGTAATAGTAATGCAATATAAATAAAGTAATGAGAGAAAATAATAGAAATAAATATCGGATTCGTAAGAGAAATTTAGAAGATGCTTTGATAGGTTGAATAACTATTTTGAACATTGAAGATCTTTATTGCAGGAAAAGGAAAATCATTTAGTAAATAAAACAGTAAATAATGCTTGTTTTAGCCTTGCTACCCCGAGGCTTGTCGGGCTTTGGTTTTCTTGATAGACCAGTTCTTGAGATATTTCCCCTTGATTACAGTCTGTATGGAAGGGCCTTCCTCCCCCTCCTTCTCGAGAACAACAAATCAATCCATATCTTCGTCTTCTAGGGACAAACTCCTCATTGCTGCAAGTGCTTCTTCCTCGTCTGAACTGTAAATAGTGGCGGCCTGCTTGAAAGTCTACTCAAGATGAGGTATCGGCTGCTCCAAAGGGTAATATGGACCGTGCTAAGGTGGCGACTAGTTGTTGAATTCCTGCCAAGTGTACTCATACCCCAGACCAAAAGTGGTGCCATATTCCTTGAGCTTTATGGGCTTCGTGATCCCTTGGAGGTTCTTACCGAGTCCTTTGCCTGGCTCATATCCTCTCCAGTTCAGAATGCTCTCAATCTTGTTGTCCCACCACTTGTCCTTGTCGATAGCATTGACACGTTCAATGTGGTGGTAAGTTCCTCCGCCTATCTTCCTTTTTCCGTCAATCACCGGAATAGTTTGATGACTATAAATGGGGTTGCTACCGTCACCATGAATAATCACCTCTTGGTGGTTCCACTCAAATTTTACCGCCTGATGTTGTGTTGATGCTACGGCTCCAGCAACATGAATCCAAGGTCATCCCAACAACAGGTTGTAGGATGCTGGCACATCTATCGCCTGGAAATTCACTTCGAACCAAGTCGGTCCCATCTGCAGACATAGACTGATCTCCCCCATGGTGGACCTCTGAGAACCGTTGAAGGCTTTCACATTGATCGCCCCATCCCTTATCTCATGTATCCCTTTACTTAATTTCTTGAGTGTTATCAACGAACAGATGTTAAGACTGGAACCTCCATCGATCAAGATTCTTGTGATAAAATGATCTTCGCATTGCACGATGATGTGCAATGCTTTGTTGCGCCCCAATCCTTCAGGTGGTAGCTCGTCCTCATGAAAAGTGATTTTATGACTCTCCAGTACCCGACCTACCATATTGGCCATTTCCCCACTAGTGATGTTGTTTGGCACATATGCTTCACTCAACACTTTCAACAAAGCATTTCTATGTGTTTCGGAATTCTGCAGCAGAGAGAGGATGGATATCTGTGCCGGTGTCTTGTTCAGCTGGTCGATGACTGAATACTTCTTAGCCTGTACCTTTCTCCAAAGGTCATCGGGACCTGTTTCGATAAGGGGAGGCTGGTTGGCAGCCTGCTTGCTTGACTCGCCAGATGCTCAAGGGTGTAGACCCTACCAGTTCTCGTCATACCCTATGTTGTTATAGCTTCCTCAGACCTGACCTTGCCTTTCCTTCTCGCCTCGGTTGTATAGTCCCAAGGGATAGCATTTGAATAGAAGGGTTGCGTGGTTGACATTTCCACCGGAATTGGTGCAGCCATCCTTACTTCAAACAAAATGTGTGTTCGGGGTGGCAAGACTGTGATCTCGAATGATGCCGGTGCATTTGCTGGAGATACAAACTCAACTTCAATTGGCACTGGTGACTTTGCAGGTGGCGCTGCTTCAAACTCAAACGGTATAGACATATTTACCTTAGCGTCCCTAGATGGTTGAATCTTGACTATGATCGGTTTGAGAGTGACTGCGAGTTTCTTTGGGTCATCGCCTTCTGTGATCAACCTGATTGACCCCTTGGGGTCCCAATCATCTTTTATTTCAATCATATGGATACCTCTACCCTTATGGTCTGGCAGAAGATTGTCGCGGACGTTTGGAGCGGGGTCTTTTGCCACAATAATCTTGTTGTCAATAAGAGCCTGTATTTTTTCCTTCAGACAGCGGCATTCTTCGATGGTGTGTCCTTTCATGCCGGAATGGTATGCACATGATTTGTTTGGGTTAACCTACTGAGAAGGATTCTCAGGGGTGGCAGCAGGGATTTGTGTGACATAACCAACAGCTTTGAGCTTCTCATACAGCTAGTCAATGGGCTCGGTTATGGCAGTGTATTGCTTTGGAGGGCGGCGATCAAAATTGGGACGAGGCCTAGGGAAGTTTTGGCGTGCAGGGGGTGATTGGTAATGGGATGGCTGGGAATTATAAGTGTGGTAGACAGGAGCGGGTTGTGAATATCTGGGCGAAGCAGGTTGATATGTGGGTGGTGGAGCTTGGCAGGAAGGTGGTGGAACTTGGTAATTTGGTGAGGGTGCTTGGTAATTCGGGGTTGGACGGTATGTGAGTGGAGGTGTTGGATAGGTTTGGTATTTGAGTGGGGACTTGGCTCTTTGTGCAACCATTACGGCTCCCACGTCTCTCTTCTTAGACACACCACCGGACTGTAGAGCCTTGTTAGTGGCTTGCAAGGCTTCAAAATTTGTAACCATACCGCTTTTAATACCTTCTTCAATCCGCTCACCCAATTTGATGATGTCAGAGAACTTGTGGCCTTCAACCATCATTAACCGTTCATAATACTGCGGGTCCTGAGCCCGGACAAAGAACTTGTTCATCTGTTCTTCCTCTAGAGCAGGTCTGACTTTAGCGGCTTCAGACCTCCAGCGAGTAGCATACTCGCGAAAGGTTTCTGTAGGTTTCTTCTTCAAATTTTGAATGTAGAACATATCTGGTGCGTTCTCTGTGTTGAATCTAAACCTGTCCATAAAATCAGACGCCATGCTTACCCAGTTTGACCATTTCTTGGGGTCTTGGCTTATGTACCAAGACAGTGCGTCTCCCTTCAAACTCCTCATGAACAACTTCATGCGGATTCTTTCATCCTTTCCCACGCCAACCAATTTGTCGCAATAGGTCCTCAGATGGACTCTCGGATCACCAGTACTGCCAAACATTTTGAACTTTGGAGGTTTGTACCCCTCGGGCAGTTCGACATCAGGTTGGATACAAAGGTCTTCGTAATTCAACCCTTCAATCCCCTTGGTTCCTTCAACAACCTGGACTCGGCTGGTCAGTTTCCTAAGTTCTTCGGCCAGGTTCCTGATAAGTAAATCCTTTTCATCAGACTCGGATTCCTGTGGGATAGGCGGAGTGGAGTGGGTCACGGTTTCCACATAGATGGGATTGTTATAGGTGTGGAAATGGTCTTTTGTGGGGTTTGGAGGTTCTGGGATGAGTAGTGGAGTGTTATTTGAGGTGTGGCAAGCATTGCACTGCATTGGGAGAGTTTGGTTCTTTGGGGGAGTGGCGTGTGAGGTGCGGGATGATTTTGTTGTCTTGGGATATTTTGTGGAGGTGCAGGGTTTGAGAATTTGGAAGGTTGACATCGGGGACATTGAGGGAAAATGACAAGTTGGCCAGATTTCGGACTTGATCGAGTTCCTCCTGAAACTTTAGCAATTTCTGTTCAAGTGGTGACATGTTCTCATGCAGGACCTGAATACCTCGGCCATCAGTGGCCTCTACCCGTTCAATCATATTCTCCTTTCTGGTGCTGCTGGAGTCTTCCATCTTACTTTTGCCTTTGTCTTTGCCCTTGGGAGTACTAGGAGGAGGAGTAGGCGGAGGGCCCTTGGATCTGGTGCGATAGGCTGATGATGCCAGAATGCATGAACTAACCTTTGGGGAGGGAAGTAAATAAAATAAAAACAAAAGGTAACCAAGTCAGTGAGGATTATGAAAAGAAATATCGCAGTATTTAAACACATAATGCGGAAATGTAAAGCGCGTCCTAAGTTGGGAACCTCTTTGTGCCCGAGGTAGGACTAGCGACAAATTGATTTGGAGAACTTAAAATGCTAAATGCCTCATTTTATTGATAAGAAAAATAGACAAATTCCAAAACGATAGACGAAAAATAAAAATCACTAATGGCCATTGTCCTTTATTACATTGATAGAAAAATAAAGACACTCTTATCTACTTGGTCCCAGAAGGACCTTCCCCAGACTCGACATTCTTTCTTTCCTTGTACAGTTTTCCCAGCTCGCGAAGTCCCAACAACAGGTAGGTTCTGGCTAGATATCCCCCTGCAGCTCCATCAGCCTTTTGACAATCTTCAACTCTTTTGATGAACTTTTCTTCCAGCTTGACTATACCTTGTTCCAAGTACCCCCAGCCTCTTGTTGGCGTTGATAGCCGTGTCTTTCCATTCCTTGATCAGTTTTTTGTTGGACTAATGTATATTGTAGTGGTCATCCTCACTTTCCCGGATCCTTTTGCGCAGTTGGTTGTATTTGACTTGTGCCTCGGCCCTTTTATCTATAACCCTATGACCTCGGACGTACCCCGGCTTGCTCTGACCACCCAGATCCTCTTCTAACCAACCAAGATAGAAAGGGGTACAAGCGTGATACATGTCTGGTTTGATGGTGTCTTTCTCAAGTATAACCTTGCAGTGCCACATGTGCTGAGCTTGACACTTGTGAGGACTGTCATTATTTTGAAAGTCAGCTCGAAGATGGCTCTTCTTCTCAGCCCAAGGGATGACTTGCTTCCTTCCTGCTTGCCTCATAACTCGAAGAGGGACATAAAGGTATGTCCCCCTTAGACCAATCAGTATCAGAAATGATGCGTCTCGAGATCAAATGATGAACTCACCCGTTGGAAAACATTCAAACATCCATTGAACCTGTTCTTCAGCCAAGTTATCAAAAAGCTTAACCCATCCCTCGGCATTTTCAGGCTGAGCGAACATGTCAAGGATATAATTCATTCGCTTTGGGTGATAGCGATGTGGTCATCCCACATTCTGCGATGAATGTCCTGTCGATATTCGCCTTTTTGGAGATGTTCCATGAGCCAGAGTTGAAGTAATAAATTGCAACCTTCGAAATGCTTTGCTCCTTGTTGACACCTTTCTAAGGCCCGATATATGTCTGCAACGATCATGGGCACAATGCTGAAATCTTGCCCCTTTACCCCTTTCATTATGGTCTTAGTTACCATGGCTAGCCTGGTATGGATCCTTTCTTTCTTCATCGGGAACACGATCAAACCCAAAAAGCAAACCATAAACATGAACACTCGGTGATGGACCTGTCCCAGAGAGGTGATAGCAAACTCGTCATGGTAGGTACGGTATGATTTTCTGTAGCCATACATTTCGTACAAATAGTCAAAAGGAATGTACAAATCCTCTAGACATGCCAATTCCGCGTCCTTTTTCAGACCCATCATTTTGAGGAAACTTTTGCCCTTGCGGTTCTCAGGCATCAAAAACCCCGGAGTTTCCCATACTAGGTTAGCCAACCCTCCTATATCTTCTATCAAATGTGCCATTTCGATGTTCCCAAAGCGGAACACGTACCTTTCACGATCCTAGAACAGGATAGCATCCTATTATCATTTTGTTAGGCTGGATTTCCAGGAGAGACGGTAGATTACCCAAGTGTTTTCTGATGATAGATTTGTCACTAGAGTGCAGATCCTCCCACCAACTCAACAGTCTTGGGTGGATATTGGAGACCATGCCGAATATGGGGACTTCGTGCCTCATTTTTTCTGCAAAGCAAATAAAGTTAGGCCCTTACCCCCACCGGACTCGACTATTTATCGTCAATAATTAGCAGGAAGCATTTAGTTCTCCAAATAAATGAACAGAACGTGAGAGCGTTCGTTTGGGTTTAGGGAAACCCGGTGGACTTTTGGATAAGGCTATCTTAAAAGCTATCGTGCGGACGACACTTTAGTTTGACTAGGTTTGACCATGATGTATGCAATAGTGCAACAGAGTAAGGTTTCTATGAGGTTTTAGACCGGTACCCTTGAGCGGACAACTCAAGGGGGAAAGGCACGGAACCGTCGAGTGAACCGCTGATCGACTAGTTTTACCGCAAATAAACCTTTCCGAATTTAGTGGGTGATAATATAGGAAGGACGCAACCACTCATCAAGCGTTGCTATAGTATTTTGTTTGGCACGAGTGGAGTATGAACGTTGAGCATAATTTATGCAATAATAAGTATTAAAACAAGTTGTCACGTATTTTCATGTTAAAGAAAGCGGTAAAAACGGTAGTAATGATTTAAAGCAGTTACAAAAGGAAACAAAGAGACATGTTAGTTTCGTTTTTAAAGAAAAGTAAATACCCGAAGTAAATAATTAATTGCATATAAAAGGAATAGGAAAGGGTGAAAGTATTTAAAATAAAGGCACAAATTCACGAAATAATTTGAAATGGTAAAAGCCTGGATATCCCCAGCAGAGACGCCATGCTGTCGCGCCCCTTTTTTTTCCTCGCGGAATCGGGTTTATGACATTGGTTGGGACAACTCTTTCCTTTTGGAAAAGGGATTTGCATATTTTGAAGAGTCATCACCTAATGATTTTAACGGTTTCGTGAATTTGTACAATTAGCAAACAACAAGTAAAGGCTCAAATAAAAGGGGATTTAAGTCTTAAGCATGCAGATGTTTTAAAGAAACGATAAAGAATATTAGCTTTTGAAAAGGAATTACGAGCTAACATATAAAGGTGTCCTAGGTTTATAATAATATGTATCACATCAATGCAATACCCAGTAATCACTCCTCGAAGAGGAGCTACACGTGGTATTAGCTCACGGGTCATCGTATCCATATTCTACCCTTCCCACCCCGTAAGGTTATTAAAACGAGTGTTGGTCTCGACCTCTATTGCATGTTGTTACCCGTCCCTTCCTATCAGTCCCGGAGGAAATTAGGACCTCTTATCCTAAAGGAGGTGCTAGGTAGATCCTCAGGTTTTAAAGGTAAAATTCTAATGCGACAGATAACAAAACAAGTAGGACTGCAGATAAAGGAAAGCATAGAAAACAGATAAAGGCTCAAACATTCCTCCACACACAGTACACATAAGCAGGATGTCTCATACACAATTAAGGTCCATATTAATTCAGAATCCTAAAGCATGGTATCTTGGTGATAACACAAAGACAGATTATTGCATAACTCAGAGAGGAAGTCTTAATCAGGCTTGCCTACTGGTTTTAAACATGCTGACAGTTAATCATGATCACAAAGACAGTTCTAATTTTATCTTTTTAAGTTAATTACCTAAGGCTTGCCTAAGTGTTGGATAACATGCAACAATTATTCAGATTTGTTAATGACTCTATGTTATTTATAGCTAATAACATGCGATTCTAGGTGTGAAGATGTACAAAGACTAATTACCAATTGATGAGAACATGGGACTGTTGTTACGCCCCACAATATTACGTCGATATTATGTCCCGTAGTACTAAATTACGACGATATTGCACCCTGTAGTCCAAGTAAAAGATTATTTATAAATTATAAGGATTATATTATTTCACAAGTGATGAGTAAATTCGTGAAGGTGAAAGGGGAAGCAAGTCAAAGAAAATGAATTTCCATCCATGTTTGGCATGAGGGGGTACAATACGGGTCGAGCGTTAATACCCGATTTACGGACTAGTACCATATAAGGTACCATGTGACCATGATAGTGGGATATATAAAGTGTATTGAGAATAAGTATAATTTTAAGTAATTTGATATAATTCTTAATTATGCGGGTAATTGGTTAATTACCGGATAACGTGATATTACCCAATTAACTAATAAGTGGATAAAATTAATAAATTTCACCCTCCAAAAATGTGGCAGTTAGCCACAATGTAAAGAAAATGACTAAGAGCATGTTCTTGTTAGGTGGCAAAATGATACACCTTCACTCCATTTATTTAAGATTTTTCATATTCAATAAACACAAAACCATGAGAATTCTCACATCAAAGTTTCTTTCAACCAAACCCAACATTAGTCATTTTACAGAATATACTTCAACCAAAACTTCTTACATCCAAAACGTTAGCTATTTTGAAAGCTTTCAACAAAGCTTCATTTCTCATGTTTTGAAAACCAAGTCACAATCAGAACATTAGAACGTTTACAATTCAAGCTCCTATAAGAATTTAACAACGAGGTTCCTTGCAATAAAATTCTCCTACAAAGAATATTATACGGATTTTCTCTACTCCAGGTATGTTAAGGCTATCCCTTCTTTCTTTTGGCATGGTCTAAATTATACTGAAGAAATTAGCAATTACACAGTTTTTATAAATTACGCTATTCATAGAAATAGTAGGGGTGTCTATATTCTTGATTCCCCATGAGAATTATTATTATCTTCTGTTCATGGGTCCCGAAAATATGTATGTTGGAAAATTTTATTTCATGATATTAATCAGAAGCATAATGGCCTTATGACGTATCGAGAGATTTTATTGACATATTTCATATGCATTTACATATGCACATTGACCCATGACCAGATGGCGTTATATACGCATATATATGTAAATATATGTATATGGGATATGGGAAAAGGTTACGGCGTTATATATGCACCACCACCTGATCAGCTAGTATATGATGATGATGCCCACAATGGCTCAAATATGGTTCAAACGGCGCTATATACGCGTATATATGTATGTATATTCAAACGGCATTATATACGTGTATATATGTATTTATATATATGTATATGGGATATGGGAAAGGTTATGGCGTTATATACGCACCACCACCTGATCAGCTGGTATACGATGATGATTTTGCCAACAGTGGCCGATATGATATGATGGGATGCCCTCAGAGGATGATGATGTTATGAAACATGTACCTATGCACGACATGACATTCATACGCATATGCATGACGCTAAAAGTAATTTATGATTACAAAGTTATTCAGGCTTACAGGCTGAGTCATGTACTCTATATTTCTTCCATGTCTCTTATGTACTTATTTATATGCCTTACATACTCGGTACATTATTTGAACTGACGTCCCTTTTTCCTGGGGGCAGGTCCCGATAGACAGGTCGAGAGCCCTTCAAGTAGGCTATCAGCTCAGCGGAAGATGTTGGTGCGCTCCATTTGCTTCTGAGTCATTTTTTTGGTTAGTATGATTTAGACGTGTATTGTTTGGTATGGCGGGAATCTGTCCCGACCTTTACCAAATTTATGTACTCTTAGAGGCTTGTAGACATATGTCGTGTACGTGAAAGATTGTACGGCCTTGTCGGCCTATGTTTTGAGTTTATAAATGATTATGTTGGCCTATTAGGCTCGTATGTCACGTGTATATGATGATGTAATAAGAAAGATATGTTACGTTGGTGCTCGGTTGAGTAAGGTACTGGGTGCCCGTCGCGGCCCATCGGTTTGGGTCGTGACAAAAGTGGTATTAGAGAAGTTCTGTCCTAGGGAGTCTAGAAGCTGTGTCAAGTAGAGTCTTGTTTATGTCGTGCACCACACTTATAAGCAGGAGGCTACAGGGCATTTAGGATTGTCACTCTTTCTTCTTCCTTTAGATCGTGTGGTAGAGCTCACTTATAAGAATTCAAATTCCGAAATTCTATTTTTATTCGTAATAAGACGATGCCTACATTCAGAAAGATGATCGATAAGAGATATAGCTGTGGAATTGTTAAATTAGAGGAACACGAATTTGTATCATGCTTATGATAAGTAAGTATGAGGTCTTCGGCAGATCATGTGCGTACAGAAAGGTGCAAGCCTCTTGATAAGGATCCTTAAGGCAAGAATGCTTATGCGCCTCTATGGTGAAAGACAATGAGAGACTAAGAAGATAAATACAAGTTTCAACAAGCAAAAGAAGAAAGATGAAGAAGGGTACGAGGCGCCCAGTTAATGAAGGTTAATAGCTTTTATAATTGAGGCAGAGAAACATAAGCTTTTTGAGTTATATTCAACAGTAACAGGGGTATGTACAATTGGTCACACCCATTTCAGTTATGCCCTGTGGGGGCTAACAGGTGTAGATTAAGAAGAGGACAGGATATCACGATCCGGATGGGGTTAGAGTGGCACAAAATAGTGAATGTATTGTTTGTTGTTGTTGGCATTTCCGAAGGGTATTACAAATGTGCCAATAGATTTTCTTGTGAGACACCCAGATGGTGCACCCTAGAATATTACGATTAGATGTGAATACTAGCATTCAGAAGATAGGCACTGAAAGTCTGGATGGTATAAATATTACCCTAAGTGTGGCTCTCATCCCTAGTAGAGCGAGGATGTTGAGCAACCCAAAGATCTATAGGATGGAGCAAAGGGAAGCTAAAAGCGAAAGAATGTCGTATTGAAGTTTTCACAAGAGAAAAGGATATGCAGAAATATTAGCAGAGTAATGAGAAGAGAGATAAGGAAGTATTATGAATAAGGTGTGATACATGGATAAGAACAGTAGAGTGTTACAGAACCTATAGTCAAATGAAGTAAGAGACGAAAAGTGATGGGCCTTTAGACGACGAAAGAGTATAGGCCATAAGGTTATATCCTCATTTCGAGAAATAAGTTCGTAACTCCAACGCGACTACCATAGGGGAGAGTTAATCCCCAGAGTAACAGAAATCAGTATAGACTGGCAAACAAGATAAACTAAATATGAATTAGGACTGAATGATTAGGAAGTACTCGGCATCATGGGAATTTCAGATTTTGTTCCAGCAGTAATAGAAGGGACCATAGAAGAAGATTTACAATGAATACAGAGAATAGTCATTCGAGGGGACGCTTCCCTAGAGCAAGCAATGTGAGCAAAGTCAAGCTTAAGAGACCGTATGTGCCAGTTACGCTAAGTGTCACCCTCGTGAGTAAGGGAATTTGTCATCCTTGGTACAGAAGAATTGCCGCAAGGCGAGTAAGGATCATTGATAATGAGAAACGATGCCAAAGATGAAGAGGTGAAATATATATAGGTAGATCCTCGTGGCTTCAATTTTTAGTACATCCCTAAAGGAGGGAAATATGGAGTAATGTGGCATCAAGCCAGAATTAAGTGGTTCTAGTGAATATGGAATGGTAAAGGAAGAATGTGATAAATGAAAGAGGAATGAGATGGAACTTATCCAAATCTTACAGATACGCTACGATTCAAGAATATTGTGCAAGCACGACGTCAAGGAGAGGTAGTAAAGGTTCCTGCCCGAGTTGTTATTAATAAATAAGGATCCAGTGTGAGACGTAAGTTAAGACAAAGGAAATAACCCAAGAAATATTACAAGGAATATTACTATGAGAATGGGCCAACGAGTAGTTAGTAATTGGTCAGGAAGATCCCAGTTATGGCTAAACAGGAGGTTACAAACGAGTCATAAGATCGTGTGAGATAAATAAAGTAGAACCCAACATGGAGAGTTCATCCTCGAAGAATATCATTATAACACTTGAGATATATTCAAACAAGAGTCGGGGTAGCTAAAGACATCGTATGAGTGTTACTAGGATAAAAGAAAGTGCCACTGGGAAGGCAGTCAAAATATCAGTTCAGAAACAACCATACGAGCACAAGGGCGTGGAGATAAGTAACTACGGATAAGTATAGGCAAGGAGGACATCAGAAGGTCTGTCGAGTATACAATGTAATAAGCTCGCGTCTTTACAAGAGTCAGAGGGTCTTCCCCAAGTATTACGATGAAAGACTAGCTGGGGAAATAAGGAAGAAGGCTTCAACCTCAGTACAAAGACCTAAAGAGGAAATGGTCGTGTGACAACAGTCTCAAAACAACATTGTATGCACTCCCTAAGAAAGTGACACCTACAGTGGCTAATGAACAAGGAGTAAAATCAGAAGTGATATTCAAGATCATATGAGTTGTATGGAATTTCAATATATATGGGCACTAAGATAAGCTAAGTATGGACGCAACAAGGTGGTAAAAAGATCAGGAAAAGTAATAGCTTACGTTGAAAGAAAGTTAAGATGAAACGAAAGAATTATTTGATCAAAGATCCAGGGTTAGTACGCTATGGATACACTCAAGATTTTGGAGCATTATCCAGGCAGCATATTTGTTGACAATCATACGGCCATAGAAGACTCTGGTATAAGTTAAAGAATGAATTGAGTCAGGGTATAGTCAAAGGATTGAGTTGTTAGAAAATTGTATCATGAATATTTCATAACGCTCATGAAGGGCTAAAGTAATACCATGAGCCGCAGATTAGAAGATAGCTTAAGCCTACATAAAGGTTGTTCAGAGGGAAGAGGAAACTAAAGAGTTACATCAACTAAGTAAATCAAGAGTCTGATTATTGGATTCAGAAAATTATAACCTCGTGATTGAGAACATTGCAGGATTGCTCTTAATATCAGAGGTACAAGAGAGAAAGTACACCAACCATATTCTATAACGGCCCTACGATAAAGCTAGTTAGAAAAGTACCAGCCTCATAAAAAGTCATTACGAAGCTCCCATCGGATTATGGATGCACTAGAGGTGCAAGTATTATAATAGAGCTTCAAGTTATGGACGGAAATTATACCTATGTGGAAGGGAGGTCATGAAAGAAATAGAAGATACGATGCAAGATTTTAAGGTAGTAAGGTAAAGGTGAACAATGTACAAGATAATCAAATGCAGAAGGTTGTGAATAGTCCTTACTTAAAACAGAAGGCTAGAAGTGCGGGGATTCAATATCCAGGAATGATAGTGGCATCTTCAGTGGCATATCTTCTAGTCGATAATTTCTAGGTATCGATATGTCTATTTAAGAAAGTAAAGAAGAGTTAGAGACGATTTGATGTATCACTTGATGTTCTAAAATAATACAAGGAAATTCAAGCAAGCTGAAGGAAGATTACGAATAGTATAAATAGATATGTATATGTCGCAAGCTAAAGTATGGTAAAGCGATAAGGTTTTAGGAAGACATGAGTAAGGATAAGAAAAGGCAGTGAGGAGGTGACAAAAATGGATTAGTCCTCAGGATTAAGCCCATGAAAACAAGAAGAGCAGATGGTTTCTCTAAGTTATACGATGCTCACTATAACCTGAATGAATTCAAAGAAATCTAAGACTAATAGCATTTAGAAAAGATGGAATGTTGCCCTGGTAATTAGAATAAAGGTGTAATTGTGATAGATAAAGAATGACGTTTGGGTCTTCGATTGAGTAATGATTCGAAGAAAAAAGAAAGAAAAAGAAGGGATTCATGAATTGTACGGGATTAAAATACCCACGTAAGAGAATCACCTTGGGATGCTATAGAATACAGTTATTGAAGTACAGTATCGCCAGTAAGTGGATCAGGAAAATCACTTCGAATATTCCTTGATACAAGGTAAGCCATGGTGGCAAGGTATTACGTAAGAATTTTCAAGTTATCAGTGGTATATTGTAGATCAATATTGAGGTGAATCAACAATGGATGGAAAAAAGTCACAAAGACGAGATTAGACCGTCATTCTAAAGATGAGCAGTAATGAGGAAGCATTAAAGGACTTAGATTTATACATATGGAATAAGCAACGAGAGTAAGCTGGGATTTGGTAGCAGACCTCAGCAACGATAAATTAAAGTAAGAGTTATGGCAGTAAATTCATACGGATGGCTAAACGGACCTATGCGATAAGATATAGCAATATTTGTGAATTCAACAAAGTACCGAGCAAAAAACTTCAGTATACTCATAGATGCCCAAAGGGACATCTTATCAAGCTCTGTATATGAAGCCTAGAGATTGGGCACACTTACAAGGTCAAAGTCATACAAGTTGCATGATGGAAGGTAGCAACAGTTACGAGATTGGAAGGATTCCAACTACAAGTTGTGGTATGAGAAAGAGTCTTAAGGGGGGGATAACCTGGACTTTGGACTTATTCACAGAACATTCGCTTAGATGGAAAGGGAGTTCTAAAGTATTCGGAAGACATAAGTTATGAAAATGAAAAGTGCATCAGTCAACATTTGAGGACGAATGTTCCAAAGGGGGGAATGATGTTACGCCTCGCAATATTACGTCGGTATTATGTCTCGTAGTACTAAATTACGACGATATCGCACCCAGTAGTATTGTACGTTTAATTTGTCATAAGGTAATAGACATCAGTCCAAGTAAAAGATTATTTATAAATTATAAGGATTATATTATTTCACAAGTGATGAGTAAATTCGTGAAGGTGAGAGGGGAAGCAAGTCAAAGAAAATGAATTTTCATCCATGTTTGGCATTAGGGGTAAAATACGGGTCGAGCGTTAATACCCGATATTTACGGACTAGTATCATACAAGGTACCATGTGACCATGATAGTGGGATGTATAAAGTGTATTGAGAATAAGTATAATTTTAAGTAATTTGATATAATTCTTAATTATGCGGGTAATTGGTTAATTACCGGGTAACGGAACATTACCCAATTAATTAATAAGTGGATAAAATTAATAAATTTCACCCTCCAAAAACGTGGAAGTTAGCCACAATGTAAAGAAATGACTAAGAGCATGTTCTTGTTAGGTGGCAAAATGATACACCTTCACTCCATTTTTTTAAGATTTTCCATATTCACTAAACACAAAACCATGAGAATTCTCACATCAAAGTTTCTTTCAACCAAACTCAACATTAGTCATTTTACAGAATATATTTCAACCAAAACTTCTTACATCCAAAATGTTAGCTATTTTGAAAGCTTTCAACAATGCTTCATTTCTCATGTTTTGAAAACCAAGTCACAATCAGAACATTAGAACGTTTACAATTCAAGCTCCTACAAGAAATTAACAACGAGGTTCCTTGCAATAAAATTCTCCTACGAAGAATATTATACAGATTTTACTCCAGGTATGTTAAGGCTATCCTTTCTTTCTTTTGGCATGGTCCAAATTATACTGAAGAAACGAGCAAATACACAATTTCTATAAATTACTCTATTCATAGAAATAGTAGGGGTGTCTATATTCTTGATTCCCCATGAGAATTATTATTATCTTCTGTTCATGGGTCCCGAAAATACGTGTGTTGGTAAAGCTTATTTCATGATATTAATCAGAGTCATAATGGCCTTATGACGTACCGAGAGATTTTATTGACATATTTCATATGCGTTTCATGCATTTACATATGCACATTGACCCATGACCAGATGGCGCGTATATATGTAAATATATGTATATGGGATATGGGAAAAGGTTACGGTTTTATATACGCACCACCACCTGATCAGCTGGTATATGATGATGATGTTGCCCATAGTGGCTGAAATATGGTTCAAACAGTGTTATATATGCGTATATATGTATGTATATATATGTATATGGGATATGGAAAAGGTTATGGCGTTATATACGCACCACCACCTGATCAGTTGGTATAGGATGATGATTTTTCCCATAGTGGCCGATATGATATGATGGGATGCCCACAGAGGCTGATGTCGTTATGAAACATGTACCTATGCACGACATGACATTCATACGCATATGCATGACGCTAAAAGTAATTTATGATTTACAAAGTTATTCAGGCTTACAGGTTGAGTCATGTACTCTATATTTCTTCCATGTCTCTTATGTACTTATTTATGTGCCTTACATACTCGGTACATTATTCGTTCTGACGTCCCTTTTGCATAGGGACTCTGTGTTCATGCCCGCAGGTCCCGATAGACAGGTCAAGAGCCCTCCAAGTAGGCTATCAGCTCAGCGGAAGATGTTGGTGCGCTCCATTTGCTTCGAAGTCGCTTGTTTGGTTAGTATGATTTAGACGTGTATTGTTTGGTATGGAGGGACTCTCTCCCGACCTTTACGACATTTATGTACTCTTAGAGGCTTGTAGACATAAGTCGTGTACGTGAAAGATTGTACGGCCTTGTCGGCCTATGTTTTGAGTTTATAAATGATTATGTTGGCCTATTAGGCTCGTATGTCACGTGTATATGATGATGTAATAAGAAAGATATGTTACGTTGGTACTCGGTTGATTAAGGTACTGGGTGTCCGTCGTTGCCCATCGGTTTGGGTCGTGACAACTGTTCTATGTTTAGACTAAATGTAGTTAAATAGATATGATCCTATAGCATGATATCTAATGCAGCATGATGCATAATAACTTAAACAGGATTTCTAAATGCACATAGAATCATAGCATTATGCACAGTTTCAGGAATAGCATAGGCGACAGATTTTTAACGGTTGTTTACCGAGAACAGGATCTCTACGTGTATAGCATGATGAGAGGTGATTACAGCTTATTTATCCTAAGACAGTACTTCTAGTGAAATTTTAGAACATGGTTAGACTCACGCAATAAAAACTTATTTTATTGTTTATCCTATAGGCAGGATTTCTAAGCGTAGATGAGATGTTGAATGCATACATCCTAAGTAGCATGATATCTAATGCATGGCATGGTGTACCTAAACATGGATGATATTGCGCATAGAGAGATAATAAACCTAGAAACATGGTCTCTACCCTTAATATACTACAGCATGCATATCACCTACCCATTTTTCACTATCCGACCCTATAGTTATTTACAATTAATTATTACAGGCCATTGAATACGAATTGCACAACTGAAATAGAAGAAAAATAAGAAGTTAACTATATGGAGTCTACAGAATAGGCTCAAGTGTCCAGGTCCTCAATGCTAGGTATTATTTCACAACCTTCTCATATCCGGGTGTGTCAGAGTTCCCCAAGGACCTCAAAGGCTCCCGGGCAGTGCTCACACCCAGATTTCATAGCCAAAATAGAGTAAGTGCAGTGTGGAATGGCCAGCCTCTGTGTGTCAAAGTTCAGAGGGAGCTCAAGGGCCCCAAGGCATTGCTCACACATAAAGGGCAGAACGTAGATTTATAAGAGTATATGGGAGAGTGCTTTTTATTACTTTAAAAGGGTTTAAGTAAGAAAATAGTTTTGAGAAAGGGTAAGTAAGAAAAACAGTTTTGAAGAGGGAAACTTGATTGGAATAGAAGTTCAATATCACACAAAGAACCAGGGATAGTCCAACAATCATAAACAGGGGTAATGGGATTTGAGGGACAAATACAGAGCATGTGAGGACAAACATGTAGCAGGCAGACACAAATATAGGCATAAAATCAGAAGCTCCTAAGGGTTCAGGGGATTAGGGCTACAATAAAGTACTAGGTTAGATTAACACCAAAACAACTAAGACCATGATTAAACTAATGTACCAGTCATAGGCATGGAGATTCACGTAAGAAGCAGGTGATAAGTATACAGAAACATGTTGGTCATAAACAAGTAAACCCTAACTTAACATGCAGAGGGGAGTTCAGGATCCTAGATACATGTTGAATAATAAGTAAAAGGCAAACTAGAAACACATTGATTAACAGTGATAGAAACATGTTGGTT
>ML387089.1:20766-36351 GCA_005239525.1 Nicotiana knightiana | reverse complement strand
CGATTCGCGAGCGGGGCAGATAGATGCATCTATGGTTCGGGCCGTTCGATCCTCGGCAGTGCATAGTTTATGTTTATTTTGGTTCGGGCCGTCGACCCTCGGCATTTGCTTGCACATGATATTTTCTGCGTATTTGCTGTGATTTATACATGTTTATCGGCCTAAGGAAGTTTTAAATGGCCAGTTATGAGGAAGGAGAATTTATGTGTAAAATGTGAAATAAGTCTGATGTTTCTTATCCCGGATTATGATTTAAATTGTCAACTGAAATGATGAAGACTTAAAGTGTTAAATGTGAAAGGAGTTGATATTATTTATTCCTGAACTTTAATAAATTGTCTATGACATTCATGCTTAGTGTCTCACTTGAATATACTAAATTGACCTCTAGTAAGTGTCTAATTCGACCTCTCATCACTACCTCTCTGAGGTTAGGCAGGCGACTTACTGAGTACACGTTGTTTTTATACTCATGCTACACTTTCTGTGCATTTTATTACACAGGTACTTTCATAGCGATGTGGAGGATTGGAGAGTTAGGCGAGCTGCATCATGCGGAGGCGATCCGCAGCTGACAGAGTCTCCCTCATACTGTATTACATTATTTTAAATTTATTTGTCCACTTGTATTTCGGACAAGCTTTGTAGAAATTGCAAAATTCTTAGAAAATTCTCATGTACTTGTGACACCGGGTTCTGGGATGTGTTGGGATATATTTTGCTAAAGTGTAATATTTAAACTATTGTTTTACTTGACAGATTTTATTTAGTTAATATGTACCAAAGTGAAAGGAAATGCTTTTCATAAATGTTAAAACAGGAAAATTATTTCAATTAATTAATGATTGGTTTGCCTGACAATGGTGTCCGGCGCCATCACGACCTTAAGGACTTTGGGTCGTGACACGTTTGGTGCATCAGATGTGGGCTTTGAGCCCACTACTTTATTATATTATTACTAGTATTATTATATATTTTCTTGCACTAACTTAATATTTGACTCAATAGCTATACATAAAATTATTTCTCTAGTCTCACAATTAATAAGTATATAAATTATTTTTTTCGGGTTATTACAGGTGATCCGCAAAACTAACCTTCACAGCTCGTACAACTCCAATCACAAAGTACTCATAGACATCTACTAAGCGCACGTCCATTCTCGCGACAGTCAAACTCGCTCCCTCTAGTGCCTTGAATGATAAAATGTATCTTCCATTGAGTAGGAATCTCATGCGAACAAAATAGTCTCCAATACCACCAACTATCCTCAATCAACATCCACCTCATGACCCCACCGCAATCGCGACCTCTAGTCAACCAATTAAACCTTCCCAAGCTCGTACCAATCAACCAGATTCCAGAACCCGCTGCACCCCCATGTGAACAACGGAAGAGCCTCTCAATACCTCTGTATTCTTAGTCTGGACGACATGTTGAGACAATGTTTGAGCATACCTGGCTCTCTTGTAGTCCATCCACAGCATCACGAACAGTTGGTGCATAGCTGATATTGAGTGTGCAATATGATACATGAGTGGATGCAAAAGGGAACATAAGATATATGCTTCGAGTTGAATCAATGTCGCACGGCAAGGAATTAAAGAGGTGAAATTTCTTAATAGTTTCTGTATCCTCTTTAAGATAAGTACATACGTCTCTGTACCGATCCGCAAGACTCTACTAAACCTACTTATGACTCGTAGAACCTATGAAACTAGAGATCTAATACCAACTTGTCACAACCCAAATTCCCCTCTGTTGGGTATCATGATGGCACCTAATCTTAGGGACTAGGTAAGCCTAACATATACTGAATAACAATAATTAAATAGCGTCTAACAACTTTAGAAATTGAATTCTCTATAAACTTATGATTCCCAAAACCGGTAGTACAAGTCATAAGCCTTTCTAGGAGTAGTTATACATAATAAATACATCACTTTTACGGAAATAAATGAAACAATGCAAATAAATACAACAGAAAGTGACTTCAGATCCTGCGAACGTCCAGCAGGTACACCTTGAAGTCTCCAGCCACACCGAGCGTAAGTATCAAAACTAACTCGGTTCTAAGTACCTGGTTCTGCACAAAAAGATGTGCAGAAGTGTAGTATGAGTATACCACGGTGGTACTCAGTAAGTATCAAACCTAAACTCGGTAGAGTAGTGACGAGGCCAGGTCGAGACACTACCGAATATATATAACTTGCAGGATATGACTCAAATCTAACAAGAAGGGACTATCAAAGTAATATCGATAGAAGAAGGATATCAAGTTGCAAATAGTAGTAACGATAAGAGGAAAACACGAATGGAAGCAAGAATGGACCAAGTAATTAATCAACAACATAATTGGGGTCCAGATGAAACATAAATTAGTTCAATTAAATAAGCAACGTTAACTCAACCAATCGAATCATTTCTAATATACTATTTCAACAACAGCAATCCTCGTAATCTCCTAACATAATCATAACTTCCAAACCTTTAACACACATGGCACCTGGTACCCACACATTTCCATTTCACTTTGCACGACATATTCCATGTGCTACTCAGTACATCATATCCGTGTCACATGCTAATTAAGGTGTTCAAGAGATTCGATTCATATATCGTAAGGTAATAATACAGTTTCTAGACAGGGTAAAGAAATCAGTGAGAAAGATGAGTTTATTTTAGAAACCATTCGAGTGAAGAAAATAACATTTCCAAATAAAATACAACACTGGATAAGCTATTGAATTTAATTTAGAGTTTATTAGGTTAAAAACATAATAACAATTCCTTTGTAAGTAAAATAAAACTCCAGACATGTTGAGAAGACTAAGTTGAGAAAGCAGTTGAAGTAAGATATGACATCTAGTAGAAAATGGTAAGTATCGAAATAAACGGCGGGTTCAAACTTAAAGCCACACAAGGTAACATGATATTAGTTATTTATTTTTTAAAATACTATTTTACTAACAACTCAGCAGGGCAGGAGGTAATGACTCCACATAGTAAATTCGCTTTGAAAATCGATAATTTGCAGAAATAAATACATCACTCAAGTGTCTAATAAGTATCCAGATATAACCAATCCTTAAGTAAAATGTAAAACTACTGAATAACTTACACGGTAAGAAAAAAATACATAAAACACATAACTGATGCGGCACGCATCCCGATCCCACTAGACAACACAAAATCCTCCCTTATTCCTCCGTAATAATAAAAAGAACAGTAAATAATATATATATATATATATCACCCTTATTCCTCCTGTTGCGGCGTGCAACCCGATCCCACCATATAATAGTATTTCACCCTTATTCCTCCTCAATATATATATATATCACCCTTATTCCTCCTCAATATATATATATATATATATATATATATATATATCACCTTTATTCCTCCTGTTGCAGCGTGCATCCTCAATTACAAGAAATCTTACAATGAAAAGTATGAGTACACGGCAACAAGGGAACCACGTAACAATTAAGGAAATACAACAACCTTTAGAAGGAAACAAGACATGTAAGGCACGTGATAACTACACAGGTATTCACAACAACATGGAATCGTAATAGATAAGCATGTAACCATAGAATAACTCAACAGTTAAGAGGTAACAAGGTAATAATGAAGGCAATGATAACAACCAAGGAATGTAGAGGTCAAATAACAAATAAGAGGAAAATAAGGACTAACAACATCATATAGACCATATGGGAGTAGTCTAACAAAGAGATACCACATTTTTATGACAATTTACTCAAAAGCATGGAAAGAGACTAGGCGATCTAACCGATCAATACCACATATAAACTATGTACTCACTCGTCACATTGTGTACACGGCTTTCACATATCAAGATATTACAATTGACTCAATTCCTAAGGGGTAGTTTCCGCCACGCAAAGTTAGACAAGATACTTACCTCAATTCGGCCAATTCAATACTCAATTTAGCTTTTCCCTTACCAATTCACCAACGCACGGCTCAATCTAGCCAAAAACGACTTAAATACATTAAACAGTGCAAGAGAAAACAATTTCAATTAACAAAGCTACGAAACTTATACAATTTACAAAAAGTCAACTCCCCGGGCCCGCACCTCAGAACCCGACAAAATTTATAAAACCCGAACACACATTCCGATACGAGTTCAACAATACCAAAATTATCAAATTTCGATACCAATTCGTCCTTCAGATCATGATTTTATATTTTGAAAGATTTTACTAATTCTCCCAGATTTTCCTTTAAACTCTTATGAATTTGAGGTTAAATCTAAGATATAATCACAAAATATAGTTGAAAATTGATTAAAGGCACTTATCCAATGATTTAGAATGAAAATCTTCTCTCAAAATTGCCCACTCTCGGACCTAGGGTTCAAAAATATGATAAAATGAAGCTAAGATTCAGAATGCCCAGGTTTTAGCAGGCTGCAGATGTCGCATTTGCGACACTTGGTTCGCAAATGCGAACTCTGAAGGCTTTACAAAAATGGTGCTTTCTTCGCAAATGCAACCCAATCCCCAGTAACCCAGGTATGCAATTGTGATGACTACCTCGCAATTGCGGTAGTCGCATTTGCGACCAAAACCTCGCAAATGCGCGAAAACCATAACCAGCACACAAAAAGGTTAATAAAACAATCTGAAGCTAATCTAAAATCACTCGAGCCCCGAGGCTCCAAACCAAACACTCACGCAAGTCTGAACACATAATACGAACTCGCTCGCGTGATCAGAATACCAAAATAACCTCTAGAACCACGAATCGGACGCCAAAACGCATGAAAATCACCATGAACTTCAAGAACTTCTAGAATTGCAACCAAGTGTCCGAACCACATCAAATCAACTCCAAACGACACCCAATTTTGCAGGCAAGTTCCAATTGACGAAACGAACCTATTCCAAAACCACAATATATACCCGATAGCCTTAAAGTCAAACCATGGTCAAACTTAGGAAGATTCTAAACCTTTAAATTGTCAACTTCCACCAAATGATGTCGAAACCTTTTTAAAATATCCAAATGAAATTTTGGGCATACGCCGAAGTTCAAAATCACTATCCGGACCTACCGGAACCGTCGAAACTCTAATCAGAGGTCAAATACTCAAAAGTCAAACCCTGGGTCAATTCATTCAACTTCGGACTTCTAAAATGAGAGTCACTCCTAAAATCATTTCCGGCCCTCTCAAAAACCCGAACCGACAATGCACGCAAGTCATAATAAAATGTGTGAAGCTACTCGTAATCTCAAACTTCCAAACCGGACACAATTGCTCAAAATGACCAGTCGGGTCGTTACAAGTTTCACCTCTACGTGTATTAATTGAAATTAATTATTTCATGTTCCACCCTTATTGCCTATTTGACTCTTGTGCGCCTTAAATGAAGTTGTTGCCTCTTCGATTTCTATGATATCCCTTCCTAATTTCTTATCCTTAATTAAAACTATTATTACCTCTTCTGTAATTGTCTATCCTTATTTGAGGTTATGATTATCTTTTCTGTTGCTTATCCTTAATTGAATTTGTTGCATCTCTTCGTAATTGCTCAACCCTAAATGAAGTTTAGTTATCCTTTATCGTAGTTGACTTATCCTTATTTGGAATCATTTTTTACATATTATTTATCCCTTGTTGAGCCATTATTATTAAGACTAGTATTCCCTATTGTGTTTATTCTTGGAGAGCTCGTTTTGCCGTTTCTTTGTGATCTGAAGCTCTTGAGTTGATTTACTTTTCATATTCTCGTGCTATTGTTGTTGTTGTTGTTGTTGTACTCAGTTTGTTGAGTTGAGGGCTATGCGCGGTTTTGGTATTGGCACTATTTAGATGAAATGTTTTGGAATATGCGCACATGTTGTGAAAGTCATTCTATTGTGATGTTGTGTTTTTGGCACCTGATATTGTTGTGAGGTGTGTACGGGTGTTTGCACGAGATTTCTATTGTGCTATTATTACTATTTATATTTGCACATGTGACGTGACAAGCCGGGATATATATGTGGGTTTGCGCATGTGGCGAAACAAGGTGAGAATATTATTATGTGCATGCGGCAAGACAAGACGTACATTTACTTTATTATTGCGCACGTTGTGAGACAAGGTGGGCTATGTCGGGGATTGATTTGTGATGGCCTGGGGGCATTGTTGTTGTTGATATTTGTGTAGTGGCGTGCCTAACCTGTGTGAGTTTTACTTGGTGCAAATTGTGGGGATCGTTTCTTATGTGCCATTCATTTTTTCTACTCGTATTCATTGATTCGGACTGTGATAGATCACTTGCACAAGAATACACATACTTTATCATCTATCGGTTTAAGAAGATGAGCATTGATACTACCGATCATTTGTACGTACTCCGTCTACTTGACTTATATGTGAGAATTGTTCTTTTGTCACGTGAGTCGTCTGTGCAGTTATCAGTTGTAACGAGGGCATAAGATGCCAAGTGATTAGGGTTCATGAATTGGGACCCGTGTTGTGTGAGTTTTGAGGTTTGGTACCTCGTGGGAATTATTGAATAAACTTGGTGTGAAAGCGCTTATTCTTTTCAAGTTGCTACTTGTCTTTCTTTTTTTTTTTTTTTACCGGATTTAAACTGTGTCCAGCTTACTCTACTGTGTTATTACTTGTGGTAGTCCTCTACTAATTGTTGCTTCTATTTCCTATTGCAAGAACCATATTATTGTTGTCATTATGTGTATCTCTCTAGACATATCGTACTCTGTTAGTTCTATACCTATACTTCTTCAGGTTATCTAGTCCAATAGGTGTCTTGACTGTCCCTCGTCACTACTCCACTGAGTTTAGTCTTGATACTTACTGGTACCGCTGTGGTGTACTCATATGCATATCCAGGTAATTCGGAGTCAACCAATCGCTAGCTAGCGTACGGATCTTGTTGTGGAGACTCAAGGTAAACCTGCGGTTGCGTTCACAGGCCTCAGGGTCACCTTCTGTTATTGTAATTGCATTGTTTATCTCTATTTCGAAACAGTTGCATTTAGAGGTTTTTGTAGCAAACTCAGCAGAGCTTATGATTTGTACTACCGCTTTTGGGAATTGTAATTGTGTATAAGATTTTTATCCCATATTATTCGCTGTGGTTGATTTCTTCTATTAATCCAGTAAGTGTTAGGCTTACCTAGTCTTAGAGACTAGGTGCCATCACGACATCCTACGGAAGGAAACTGGGGTCGTGATAAATATAGGAATAACTTTCAAATTTCTAGTTAGAATAGATTTCGCACCATTATAAATAGAAATATTGATGTGTGGACATCTAAAGAGAATTGTAGAGATCATTCAGAAATTTAATAAAACAAAAAATTTCCTTCGCAAAAACTCTCAAAAGTTGTTTACTTGATTGATATTCAGTATGCCGATTTTGGTTGTTTTATTGTTTCATTAATATTTGATTTTGCACATTTTTGTTGTTGTTGTTGTAAATGTAAGTAGGATTTGACCACTATAAAAACATTAGAACTCCCTTAGTCTCCTGTATTTTCATATTTTCATTTTTTATAATAGGTTGATTTCTTATTTTTTATGGTTTAATTTGCCGACATCTCCTTTTTATATTTTTTAACAATTGATTTTGCATAGGTTTTGTAAGTTCAAAAAATATCTGATATTTGATGCTTTGTCTTCATATTATGAATTCTGTTGTTTAGACACATACAATTTATCTTATATATTTTCGGATCCAATTGATACTTATTTTCTGTTGATGCGACGCTGGTGCCCTCAGCCAGAACTCACAATGAGCACCAGCAAACATTCTGACAATGGTTTTATCACAGTGCTTCTGCCCGATGAGATAGGAGGACTCCGAGTCCTTCACCAAAATCAGTGGGTTAATGTTCCTCTTACACCTAGTGCTCTTGTGGTGAATATTTGAGATATGCTACAGGTCAGAATCTTTTTGCTAATAATACTTAAGCTTTTAGACAGATGCGAATCCAGGAATTTGAGAAGATGGGTGCACCATTACTTCAAAGACAAACATGTTTCAAAGATAAACATTCAGTTTCATGATATAAAATTTTACAAAAACAACAACTTGACTACCGAAAATTATCCAATTCCATTATCTCAAAAATACATCATCAATTTACATTTGTACTCGGCAAACTTTCATATTTTGAAAGAGATCCATAATAGTATCATTACTTATAGTTGCAAATACCATACGCTCTAAAGAAGAGGAAGCTTGAAAAGAGAAGAGAGATTTTTGAAAGAAGAACTTTGTTATTGAAGAAGACTTTCTTGAATTTTGTTTGGTTACAAATGAACAAGACACTCCCTATTTATACTAGCCTATAGATGATTCTAGATATGGCTCTAGATAATGTATAAAGAAGATTCTAGAAACCTTATCTTTTGACAACTTTCTAGAATATCTAGATATATCTACTAGATAATTATCAAGGATACTACACTAGGACATTCTGGAGAATTCTATATTTTTTCAAAAAATCCACTTTATTTTTTTCTACACTCCCCTTAAAGTGATTTTTTGGAAACTACTCCAAGCTTGTCACGGAGGAACTCGAACGAAGCTTTAGCAAGTGACTTGGTGAAAATATCAGCGATATTCTCCTGACTTCGCACTTCCAAAGTATTGATAGTTCCATCAAGAACCTCTTCCCGAATAAAGTGATGTTCCACCTCAATGTGTTTAGTTCTTGCATGGAACACTGGATTGTTTGCAAGCTTGATGACACTTTGATTATCTCCATAGATCACAGTTGGCTTTGATATAGGTAGATGCAAGTCTTCAACAAGTCTTTGTAACCATACACATTCTTGAGCAGTGAGAGCAGTTGCTTTATACTCTGCCTCCGTGGTTGACAAGGAAACTGAGTCTTGCTTTTTGCTACACCAGGAAACACTTGTTCCACCACAGAGGAAAATATAGCCCGATGTTGATCTTCGGTCATCCAAATCACCAACAAAATCAGCATCCGTATAACCAGCTAACACCAAATCATTCTTCTTCTGGAAGAACAAGCCCATGTCTGATGTTGAGTTGATATACTTTAGAATCCTCTTTGTAGCTTCTAAGTGAGGCTTTCTTGGCTTTTGCATAAATCTGCTGATATATTCCACCGAGAACGCAATGTCCGGTCTTGTAATAGTCAAGTACATGAAACTTCCAACAAAAGCTCGAAAAGGCTTGGGATCTGCAAGAAGTGAACCTTCGTCCCGCCTTAACCTTGTGCTTATCTCAAGAGGAGTAGAACATGTTTTGCTTTGCTTCAATCCAAACTTGTCAACAAGTTTCTTGGCGTATCCTTCTTGAGTGACAAAGATCCATTTGCTCGTGTTTGTCACCTCTAAGCCAAGAAAATGGTGTAGCTCTCCCAACTTTTTGATGTCAAATATTATGGAAAGCTCATCTTGAAGCCTAGCAACTTCATCTTCATTGTTTCCTGTTATTATCATATCATCCACGTACAAAAGAACAATTGTATGCAAGTCTCCTTGTTTTTAACAAATAAGCTAGGATTTGAATGTGATGCATCATAGCCACAGAAATGTAGATACTGAGCAATTTTACCATACCATGCTCGTGGAGCTTGCTTGAGGCCATAAAGGGCCTTCTTAAGTTTGCAGACATAATCAGGATGTAAGTTAGAGACATACCCGGGTGGTTGCTCCATATAAATATCTTTGTCAAGCTCTCCATATAAAAAGGCATTCTTGACGTCAAGTTGCCATAACTTCCAATTATGCGAGGCTTCCAAGGCTAGCACAACTCTGACAGAGATCATCTTAGCCACCGGACTGAAGGTTTCTTCATAATCTTCATCGTACTTTTGAGAAAATCCCCGAGCAACCAACCTTGCTTTATATCTATCTATGCTGCCATCTGCTCTTCTTTTGATTTATAAACACATTACAAGAAATTAGTTGTACATCCTTCGGCTTTGGTACAAGGCTCCAAGTGTGATTTTCCATCAGAGCCTCCATTTCATCATCCATAGCAGACTCCCACTCTTTGACTCCTTTAGCTTCTTCGAATGAGGAAGGTTCTTCGTCATCAATTGGTCCTGCAAAGAAATAGGAATACGTACTGACAAAATTTTCATCTCTAAAGCGAGTTGGCTTGATAATAGTTCTTTTTGGCCTTCGTGAACCACTTGAATCATCTTCTTCCTGAGTTTCATGTTGTTGAGGTCCAGGACTCCCTCTTTCTCTTAACTCCTCGGCAGCTGTATTATCTAGAGAATCACCTGCAATGGGCAAGCTTGAATCTCCATTATTTAAGGTTTTTGAACTCGCTCCATCCAATGCAGCTCCATAATACAAAAATACTTCGTCGAATATGACATCCCTTGAGAGAACAAAGAGATGAGTTTTGGGATCCATGCACTTCCATCCCTTTTTCCTTTCATCATATCCGACAAAGATGCATTTCCTTGCCTTGGCATCCAACTTGCTCCGTTGAGAATTCGGAATGTGAACATAACAAATGGAGTCAAAAACCCTGAGGTGTTTCACACTAGGATTTTCTCCAAACATTAATTCATAGGGAGACTTCATATTGTTTGGAGAAAGCGGCATCCTGTTAATCACATATGCCGCACATTTCATACCTTCAGCCCACAAGGCTCTAGGTAAATTCTTGGCATGAAGCCAACTCTTACATGTCTCAGTTAAGTGTCGGATCTTCCTTTTAGCCACTCCATTTTGTTGTGGCGTATCAGCCCATGTCATCTCTCTTTTAATGGCACGCTGACGACAAAAGGAAAGAAACTCATCTGACGTGAACTCACCGCCATTATCAGTTCGCAACCGCCTTATTCTGGAATCGAGTTCGCCTTCAACTGTTTCTTTGGACTCCACAAACTTACTGAAAAATTCTGACTTGTGCTTCACAAAATAAATCCAAGTGAATCTAGTCAAATGATCGATGAAAATTAGCATATAAGAATAGCCTGAGAATGAAGGAGTTCTCGTTGTCCCCATCAAGTCACTGTGAATAAGTTCTAGTGGGGCATTGCACCTCGACAAGGATTTATCAAATGGAAGACGATGTGACTTTCCATATTGACATCCTTCACAAACCTCTCCTCCATCAAAAGTTTATAAGTTAGGCAATCCTTTTACTAAATTCAATTTTACCATGGCTTTTAATTTATCCATACTAAGATGTCCAAGTCTAGCATGCCAAAGATGTGTGCTATCATTGCTACTCGTCTTCTCAATATATGAATTAGAGGCAGACAAGACATATAAATCGTTAACTCTCTTACCTGAGTGAACGATATCTGCCTTGAGCACCTTGATGTTTCGGAGGAACTTCACATCACGTGGGCCAAATAGCAAATAGTTTCCGGCATCTACAGCATTTGCAACTGAAAATAGATTTTTCTTCATGCCTGGAACGTGAAAGACATTGTTGAGAGTGATAGTGTCTTTTTTCTTCTCGTTGATCACAACAGTGCCTTCCTTCTCCACATTATGGACTGTATTATCTGTTGTGACAATGACATCGTGTCCGTTGTACTCGCGAAAGGTGGATAATTTGGATTGATCTCCGGTGAGATGGTTCCCACATCCTGAATCCACGATCCAGTCTCTCTCAAAATTTATGGAAGCCATGGCATCTATTGCTCGAGTCTCCGCTGCGAAGCACTTTCCCCATTCTTCTTCTTTTTCTTCTTCTTCTTTAGCAGCTTTCTTTGTTTGAGCCATATTGCTCTCTTTGGCTCGACAATATCTTTTTATATTCCCGAGTTTTCCACAACGGTAATATTTTAAAAGCTTTTTACCGTTAGAAGACTCCCTTTTTTTCCTGGCGAGCTTGAACCACTGGAGGAAAAACGCATGCTATCTCTTGATTTCCCTTTAAAGTTCCTCTTACCGGCGACAAGAGTATTTCCTTCCCCTTCTTTGATAGATACACCAGCCATCTGTTTGGCTAGTAGCTCTTGTGACGACAACAAATTCTCAATTTCTTCCAAAGATGGTTGTTGTGCCCATCCTTGAATTGATGTGATAAAGGGAATATATTCTGGCTTTAAACACGAATAATAATTCTTCTTATTCGTGCTTCAGAGATAGCCTTGTCCGAATTCAATAGGAAAATTTCGGAACACAGATTTTTTACCTTCAAAAAATACTCGGCGATAGAGAGATTACCTTGAGTGGTGTTAGCTAACTCATTCTCTAAAATCTGTAGTCGAGCTTCATCCTTCTTGTTGAACAGTCGATCGAGGGTCCTCCATATTTCATGAGCTGATTTACACCTTATAATATGATCAAATAAATTAGGAGAGATAGACCTCTTTAGGATAAACTCCGCCTTAGCATTAATCTGCTTCCACTTCTTACGCGCATTGTTATTCTCCGGTGCATCATCAGGAGGACTTGTGTTACTTCCATTGATAACTTCCTACAAATCCTCACCTACAAGGTATGACTCCATACAATTCTTCCATACCCTGTAGTTGGACTGGTTCAATAACTCCATCCCCAGTCCATTAGCACGACCACCAAAATCCATTTAAAAAAACCAGTTGAATCAACCACTAACCCGACCTTGAAATACAGAAGCCGACTTATGGCTCTAATACCATGTAAAGAATAGCAGAAGAAGAGTATTATTCAGAGACCTTCTGCTAGCCCAAAACTGTTAACTATGATTGGAGGATTCAACTAAAGAAGAGGAAGCTTGAAAAGAGAAGAGAGATTTTTTAAAGAAGAACTTTGTTATTGAAGAAGACTTTCTTGAATTTTTCTTGGTTATAAATGAACAAGACATCCCCTATTTATACTAGCTTATAGATGATTCTAGATATGGTTCTAGATAATGTACAAAGAAGATTCTAGCAACCTTATCTTTTGACAATATTCTAGAATATCTAGATATATCTACTAGATAATTATCAAGGATACTACATTAGGACATTCTAGAGAATTCTATATTTTTTCAAAACATCAACTTTATTTTTTTTTACACTTTTAATGACATGCTGACGACAAAAGGAAAGAAACTCATCTGACGTGAACTCACCGCCATTATCAGTTTGCAGCCGCCTTATTCTGGGATCGAGTTCGCCTTCAACTGTTTCTTTGAACTCCACAAACTTACTGAAAACTTCTGACTTGTGTTTCACAAAATAAACCCAAGTGAATCTAGTAAAATCATCAATGAAAATTAGCATATAAGAATAGCCTGAGAATGAAGGAGTTCTCGTTGGCCCCATCAAGTCACTGTGAATAAGTTTTAGTGGGGCATTGCACCTCGACAAGGATTTATCAAATGGAAGACGATGTGTCTTTACATATTGACATCCTTGACAAACCTCTCAAGAATCACACCCCTTCCAAATTACAATAAAATAAAATGAAAACATACCAATTCATCCGCAATATATGTACTCACTCCGTTCTAATTTATGTGAACTTGTTTGACTGGCCACGGGGTTAAGAAAAAATGAAGACTTTTAGAATTTGTGGTCCTAAACAAGTCAAAAAGAGGCCCAAAGTATTTGTGTGATTATATAGGAGAAATTTTCACAAACCACTATTATTTAATGGTTATTAGTTGTAGCTACCATTTGCTATACTACTTCCTATAGCTATGTTTTCAGATTTTTTTAGAGTGTATTCGATGTATTTAAGCTATTGTATTCATGAATACAGTAGCATTTCTAAGCGTGAAACAAGGGATTATAGCTAGACAGATTTTTGCATTCGAGTGTATTCGACTGTATTCATGGCGTGAAACATGAGATTACAGCTGGACAAATTATTGTATTCGACTATATCCACGGCATGAAACGGGGAATTACACTATTTTTTTACGAAAAGTGAATCAATTAACATAATAAACTCCTAATATAACTCAACAAACTCAATTATAACATACAAATTTTGTATTTCCAGTTATAAAAAAAATTCTCAACCGAAAAACATCTCAAAAACATAGCAATCTTCAGAGAAATTATATAATACATAAATTATATTAATTAAAAAATATATGAATACATTCATGGAATATAACGAGACAGTTAATATAATGAAATGCATAGAATACAACGGGATACATTGAAATACAATAAAAAAAGATAATGAAATACATAGAATACTGCGAGATACATTGAAATACAATGAAAAAAAGACAATGAATACAATGAAATACATGAAAATACAGCGAGATATATTGAAATACATTGAAATATATTAACAAAAAACTCAAGTTGTCCAGCGCCCAAATTCGTCATCTTTGTTGAAGAACAACCTTAATGTCGTCTCGTTGAAGCAGCATCAGTATCCAGTCCTCGCTCGCCGTCGACGTTGCCTCAGGTTGCCAGCTATTAGCACGTAAGTACCGGCGAAATAACGGAAGTAACTAATCCATAATTTAACTTGCCATTTGCGTCTTCACTGGATGACGTTTATGGACTTTCGTGTCCAATTTGACTTTTGAAGTCTAAATTGGCAAGAACTTGTCTCCATCTTACCCTTGTTAATTTTTCATGAAATGCTCTCTTCTTTATTTTATCACGAGTGACTGTGGCTGAGGGCGGCGGTATCAATCCGGCGGGGGAGAAGACATCGAGAAGTAGAGAGAGGGGGAGGGAGAATAGATACGGGGTAAGAGATAGGAGAAATTTGAGGGGATATGTTAGAGAAAAATAATATAAAGCTTATTTTATGGCTTAAGGGTAGGAGGTGACCATAAATAGATATTTGGTTATAAAAAATCAAAAGGTAGCTATGGAATATAATTTTTTAAAAGGATATTTATTTAAAATAAATAAGGTATCAACAATTGCTATAGGAGGTAATTAATCCTAAAAAATTTCTCATTAAGGATAGAATTATAAGTTTAAGCTAAATTATTTCCAAAGTTAGAAAGGGATCATTCTTTTTGGAACGGACCAAACATGGAACACGGGGAGTAATAGTTTATCTTGATCAACGGAATGTCTCTACGACTCTGCCCAAGTTCCGGACTTTGGAAGCGAGTTTCACAATGTAATCTGCCAAATGACACCAAAAAAAAATTACACTGCAGGTTAATAAGATTCCAAAAATTAGATAAACAATGAACCAAACAAATGAGGAAAATAGAACAAAAATATAAAGATGAAAGCAAATAAATAACTGAGATTAAGGGTGTGTTTTGGTATAATGAAAAATATTTTCTTAGAAAATAATTAGTAATCTTATTCATTTTTCGGTGTTTGGTACGCAAATTAAGGAAAATAACTTCCCAAGAATATTCATAAATAATTTAGATACAATAAACATGAAGCCATAAACTTTTGAACCAACAACCTTCCGAACCCACAAATTTCATAAACTTCTGAACTGCTAAACTTTCGAAACCGTGAAATTTTGAAGCTATAAATTTTATAACTTCTAAACTCGTAAACTTCCAAACACATAAACCTCCGAACTCATAACTTGTAAAATTTTGAACTTGTAAACTAAAAGATGAAAAAACTAAAACTAAAAATATATTAAAAAAAATTTCGAGGGGGTGCAGAAAAACAAAAAACATAAATTTGAAATTACAAAAAAAAAATTTAAGGTGGGGAGTGGGG